>JAGVSP010001198.1:0-117942 GCA_022494985.1 Micrasema minimum
TCTGCATGTTTGCTAATAGACGGTACAGTACTGGGGCATGATATGGGGCAAGGGCAACATTGATTTGATAAGTAGATTATTATCAAATGACCAAAATGGCGTTATTCGCTTCCTGACAGTTCAAAATCATAACATTGAAGATTGAACTTAGTAAACAGTTGAAGTTAAGGTCAAAAATTTATAGTGGAAACACTTAAAATCGTGGATTTTTTGTAAATTTTCATCTAAATCTGCTAGCTTGCTTGTATACAAATATTATATTAACTATGTATTATTCAAAGCAATTTAATGCATAAGATTTTTTAAAATACGTACAGGGTGTAACAAAAATCATAGTACAACCCGGAAACTGGTTAATCTACATCATATTTGGAGTCGAATGTGTAAGATTACTTTTTTAACTGAGCTTGAAAAAAAAAGGTTTTTCTCATAAAAGCTTTCATACAGGAATTAAGTAAAATTACACAAATTCTTATTAAAAACGCGGTTTCTTATTTGTTTTCTTCATGGATAGTATTAATTTGACGAAATTCATGATATTTGATAACAATTTGCAAAAAGCAGCTTTATACTCAATTTTCTCGCAAACGAAAGGTCAAATCAAAAAAATTTTATTCAACAAAATTGACTCCAAATATGGTGTAGATTCACTGGTTCCCTGCTTGTACATCGAATTTTGTTACACCCGTATAACGTTAGGCCACGGATATGTGGATGCATTAAGGAATCTTCCATCATACATTTTAAAAATTCTTAATGCGATAAAATTGAAAAGGAGAAATTTCTCAGATAATAGTAAAGGGTTTGGTAACAATATTCTACTATATTTTGGGATGAATTATTTCCTGAAAATCATCCGTATTAAAATTTATTAAGCCCAGTATTAAAATTTTCATCTATTTTTCGGTTCTTTTAAACCAGTTTTTAATTTTTTTATTAATAAATTGTTTTGTGTGCGTTCGACTCTGGAAAATTTAATAAATATTTAGTCCTTGAACCGTGGTGACATCTATTCATTAAAACTATTATTATTTGTATGAATAAAAATGATCAGAATATAAGTATTGCTAAAACTCTTAAAATAATATAAGGTTTAATTTTTAACTAAGTAAAAGTAGGTGGCACCTCCATAATATTATATAATAAAAAATGAACAATTTTAGTATATTAAGCAGTTTATATTTTTACACTTTATCTCCTTTTCTTCTCATCCCATCCTTCGTTGTCAGTTTGTTAAAATATTTTACTGACAATCCTTGATAATGACAAATAAATTTCAATTGTTTAATTACCTACTGTATACCAATATAGTCACCTGTTCAAATAGCATTATAACCTCCAACACGTTGTATAAAACTTAAGAGGTTGAAGCCCTTTTCGCCTTGTTCTACCGTAATTTTTATGTATTGTACTTCCTTATTCTGAAAATTATTTTTCTTTATTTATTTATAATTATTTGCAACGTCCATTAAAACGCTGCCAGGATTGTTTGTAGTCCGGACTGGATGTCTGTTTTCCAGCACAGAAGGCGGTGGAAGTGGAAGATGGCTGTTCTCAACCTCAATAGGACGTAGTCTAGTCACAGTAATAAGAAGATTTTGTGTATTCAACTCATTAGAACTAAAATGACAACATTTATGTCTTATTATTATTTGGACATATTTCAATTAGTTTTGAGGAAAATAGGTTAATTGAATTAATTATTCATTATTACTATTCTTTATAATTCGATTTTTTATTATTATATTTATTTAGTACTATTATAATTTTATACATAGACTAATATTATTTTACATTACACTTATTTTTTAAAGTTTATTTTCCTAACTATCCTACCATTATACATTTTTCAATTTAGCTATAATATAATACCTACACTAATATTTTTCACACATATATCTTTTACATTTAACCCTAAATAACTTTACATTTTGTTCATTTCTTATTTTATCTGGAATATCCTCATACATTTTAATGCCCTTATACATTAGAGATTAGACAATTCTGTGACATAGTTTTTTTTCTCTTTTCTAATCTTATTTTTTTGAACCTCTTGTTGCATATTTATGAAAAAAGTCATTGTTTTTTTAATTTATTTTGTAAATATCTTGGAATTATCCTTTTAACAATTTTATTAATTTCATTAGCAACATTTATTTATTTAATTATTTGGTCTACTGACATTATATTCAAAAGTTTAATCATTTTTTTTTAATGTTTGTTCTTCTATTGCACTTCAATGTGGTTCGCATGGCTTTGTTTTGCAAAATTTGTAATTTTTTTAGCTCTCCTTCATTACTAAGGTATAATATAGATGAGCAGTAGTCTATATGTGGAACAATTATACTCTTGTATATTAGAAGTATTATTATTATTCAAATAACCATCTCATCGATTATACTGCCGCTTAACTTGTCAACCCCTTAGATAGCTGTATTCCCTTCCAGAGCTTGTTTGTCGCTGTTGAGATATCAATACGACTTATAACCATGCACCATCCCTACCCTGAAATTGATCCTGTAAACTCCTCTCTAAGAGCCACACGATCCAGAACGCAGAAAAAATTGAAGCAAGTAAAGGGATTATCCCTCTGACTTAAAGTTGTGAGAGTCATTGCATGTAAATAATAAAGAAATAATAATAATTGTAAAATTAGTTATCGGCACAGGTCACCCCAGTGCGCAGTGAGGACAAATTTATTTCTTTAACTATTTTGTAACATTATTATCGTTAAAAAAATGAATAAATAAATAATTTATTATACTTTAATTAAAAAACCAATAACAAACAATACTTTTGAATTGCTAAAATATCATTACATTGTAAAATTTAATCATGTTTAGACATCTCTTCTAAAAAACTTTTTATCATCCGTCGAAATTACAGAAGTATTTTTAAAAAAACTTTAAGGTTCAAGATGTCTAAATTCATTTCATTGAAATTAATAGCCCGTGTATTATATTCGAGGTTAGGTATGTTTTTTTTCAAGGCTAACATCTTTGAAGACCATTACGTGCATTAACTTGCAAGTGATGCACCTTTTTAGATTTTTATTGACCTTTTTATAGGGTCATTAAGACCACGAATAATACATAAGATGCATACACACGCTTGATATTAAAAAATAAAAAAACATATTTTCATAATAAACTAGTTCTGAGTTCATTTTGAATTAAATAAAAAATGTATAATGCTAGTAATTAAGGATGTTTACTCGGTTAAAACAAAATTCCGCCTTTATAACTCCTGCATCACACCTGTTCTCCTCTATGGCTGCGAGTCGTGGCACCCAACCAGGGCCCAAGATAGCAGACTTCTGAGTTTTGAGAATAGGTGTCTTAGAAGAATTTTAGGTGTGCGGTGGTTTGACTTTGTAAGGAACACAGAGGTGAGGCAACGGACACAGCAACCCTTGGTATCTACTGTCATCCGGCGAAGGCGTTTCGGCTGGCTAGGCCATATACTACGTATGCCTCCCGAGAGCCTTAACCATGCTTGCCTATTTTACAAGGCATCAGGTTCTCGGCGTCCTGGTCGTTCACTGTTGACAATTCGTCGGCAGTTTGCGTCAGAGCTGCGGGACGTGGACTTGACTTGGGAGGATGCATGGGAGCTGGCTGCCGATCGCTTGGCCTGGAGGCAGTTTGTGAATTCCATATGCTCCACATAGGGAGCGGATACGGTATGATGATGATGATGATAATATGCTCCACCTGCTCCACTTAGGGAGCTTATACCAATGGGAACGTACTGTTACTTGTAATATTTGTATTCTCCCTACTGGATAAAATAAAATTCGTTAGCCCTAAACATCGATCTAAATAACGTAACCATGGCAACAGAACTTCAAAACATAACAACAGCTTTTTAGAAAAGTGTAACGTAGGTTTAAATTGCTTATTTTAATAATAAACCGGTTGTAAGTATGAATTTTGTTATTTTTTCATGACGTGTTGAATAAAAAGATTTTGATCATACGACTTTTGGAAAGTATCTACAAGTCTAGTTAATACCGTGCCAGCATTATTTCGCTGTGTTTTTTACTCTTTGTACGGCCATGTCTTCAATTTCATCACGAATTCTTTGGAATTGAATGCTGATTTCTCGTTTCCAAGTCATGTATGATGAGACAATAGATATTTTGAACGCTACCGAGGTAAAGAGTCCCGGTAATTCTGACCAGGAAGGTGGACCAGGTGAGGTTCTGGAGAAGATGTCGAAGAAGAGACCCCTGGCTAAACATGAGAGAACGATGGATATGTATGATATGAGCGATTCCGATGAATCTGAATCGCCAGAACCGGAGAGATTTATCAATGATCTTCCCTCGCAAAGAAAGGTAAACTAATATGGGTGAAAATATAAATAGCGTAAAATTTTGTGTGTTTAGTAGTAGAAGTAGTATTCTGTAGACAAAATATTGGCTATATGGCTCGTTTTCTCTGAAATTATTTCCTTGTATATATTTTTTTTAAATGTATATTTATTTTATGTGTTTATTATTTTAAATATTATGATTTATAAACATGACGAGTGATATAAGAAACAAAGGCTTTAAAGAAATTTAAATTATAAATATGTTAGGTTGGTACATTATTTATAAATAAAATTCTGTTTAAGCTGGCTTATATACACTTAATGTTTCAATTCCTTAAAAACCTTAACATAATCATACATCGTGGGTAAAATTCGTATTGTATGAATATAACTTCTATTCGACGAGGTAGGTTAGGTACTCATTAGTGAATTTAGATCAAAGTCATGCAAAAATTAAAGAGAAATGAGTATCGGTCAGACGAAACTATCGTAATTGAGAAGTATGGTGTATTGGTCACTGAGGGATCGTCCCACCTCCACCCGCGACTGTTATAGAGTTCTTGGGGACTCTCTGTCAGTCACGCATTTTATGCAGGACTTTAAATTTTTTGCAAATGCAAATCCATAAGCAAATTACAGGGCCAAAGTTTCCAAGTGAAGTATAACGTAAATAAACGCTGAACAACGGTGGTAAGTTACCAGGATCTGTGAAAAGGGCTGCCTGATCTACTATACTATAGAATGCGTATAGCGCCTATCATAGATAAACCGGTTAGCTTGTTGCTACGCAAATTGCCAATCAATTTTGTACTAGGCGTTTCAGAATATTTCTCAAGACGGGTTTGAATTCATGCGATTTTAAATACAAAAAGTTTTTAAATATATGATTAACGGAATTTAAATTATGTTTGTAGCTTAAACGCTCACATATTCTATTTTATTTCCCCTCAGAAACCGACAGCAATGATTTGGACGACCTCGGAGTGGGAAGCAACAGGGTTAGAGGAAGGACGAGTATGGTCATACCAGCAGAGGGAGCGTACGATCCTAATCAGTATGCCGACCTGGACGTTAGTCCCGATATAGCGGAGATCTTCCAGCACATCTTGAGGTAAGTATTAAGTGTGCATATTATTGCACAATGCAAATGGCAGAATAACACTTACTTATCTTACAAATACCGCCTCAAGCGTCACTCCGTCCACTTTTTTATATGTCCCAATAAAAGGACGGCTAAACATTACTTTATTAAATTTCATCGTCCATCCTTTATCCCGAAAAATGTGTAGCTCGATTTTGTTTAATTTACAAGACACGAAGTTAAGGGGTCAAAATTAATCATATAGCTGTGTTTAATAAACATTTTACAGTATAAACATATTTTGGAAACCGGTAAAAAATACTGTACGATCCATGGTATTTATTTTTTGGCGGCTAAATTTTCGAAGAAAATTCCTCGAAGTCGAGTCTTGTAAAATCAGCGAATTCAAGATACGCCCTTTTTGAAAGATGAACGACGATTTATGATTAAAAACATTTACTGTCAGGTACTAAAGCTAAATGTCGCGTTGACCATTCAATATTCCAAACAGTTTTCGCTTTATACGGGACAGTTTGCAAACTGCATAAGAAACTGTACAGTTTTTTGTCTCGTAAGTGCGTTTTAGTTCATATCTTTCAGTTTCTTCCAGAATCTTGTAGCGGAAATGTAGCCAATGCAATCATAACTTGAATTAAATTAATGAATTGATATTTTTTCCAGGTATGCACCTCAGAAGATAGACATAGATTTCAAGTTGAAGCCTTTTCTCCCAGATTATATTCCTGCAGTAGGTGATATTGATGCCTTCATAAAAGTGATCACTCCACAATGTGATCTTACAGGAAAAAGCTTATCTGAAAAAACTTTAGATAAAATTGGAGAGTTAGGTAAATTAGTATAATAATTTTATCTTATTTATTATTTCTTAATGAATCCAGTAAGATTCAAACTTCCTCTTGGAAATAAAATAATCTAGCTGGTTCGGCAGATCAAGTACCTACCTGGCAGGTTGACCCGTTCGATTACCAAGATCTCCAGCTAGGTACGACAACGAAATAAGAGGTCAAATAAATAAAGCCTCAGCTAGGTATCTCGGGATGTTTAAAGGATGACATCTGGATAAACCAGTATTCGAGAACAGATAGTAAGGTGAAAATGTTTAGACCTGTATTCACACCGTGGCGTAGTGACAAATATGCAGGGGTAGTATTTTATTATTTTTGTCAAACCCGTGACAAATTACAAACACTTTTTTTACTGGCAGCGCTGTCACGTTGTACCGCGGCCATTTCTCCATACAATCATGGCCCTTGATGAGACGAGATTTTAGAAGCGTGATGCATCGTCTAATTTTTTAAATACATTATGATTTATGTATTATTTCATTCTCTTTCCAGGTCTTATTGTCCTTGACGAGCCTTCACCAAACCAGAGTGACCCCGCCCTTCTTCATTTGCAATTAAGAGCAGCTACCAAATCCAACTCTACAAAACAGACTATGGTAATAAAATAAAATCCTTGTATTTATTTATGTTGGATCCAAACGTGCATTTTCAATTAATGTTTGTATCAAATATTTCAGGTGGTTAAGAAGATTGAAAACGCCGAGAAGAATGGTAAAGCTATAGAAAGATGGATAAAAGACGTTAGCGAATTGCATCAATCAAAGCCTGCACCGAATGTGCATTATACCAAGTAAGAGTGTAGAGAGTTATTAAACTAAATCAAACAGTTCAGTAATAAAAGCATATTTCCTTAAAATAATCGAAGGTTCTAGGGTGTCAATGAAATTTGATTTTTTTTGTACATTTTTTAGCCCGCCTACCCTGTTCTGCTTAATGTTTAGACTTCTCTGACAATCTTTTTCTTAGATTAAAAATTCAATTATTTATGATCAGTTCCTATTTCCTATACTGTACTAGGACTCTCCGCTACCCGCATACTTCACACTATGCTACCCGCACTTTGAAGTACTTCAGCAAAGAATTTCCGTAGAGTAGAACTAAATACCATTGAACATAGAACTTCTTTTAATAACAAAGTTTTTACATTCTAAGCTGTGGACTATAAAATATTATCTTTTTGCTTTTAGACCCATGCCCGACATTGACACCCTGATGGAAGAGTGGCCAGAAGCGATGGAAAATAAATTGAACGAAGTCGGCTTCCCCCCATCAACCCTAGACTGCTCTCTGAGTCAATATGTGGACATTATTTGCAACCTGTTTGATATTCCGACCAACCCAGAGTTGGGTCTCAATGGCAAAGTTCAGGCTCTTCATGTCTTGTTCACTCTGTACTCCGCTATCAAGAATTCGCAGCTGTATAAAGACAGGCAGAAGACTGACAGTGCCCAGAGTTGAGTTATTTATTATAAGAGTATTTTTAATGTTTGAGGAGTTACTGATCTAATAAAAATAAAAACCCTTGAATCTAGTTGTGGTTTCATTACTCCAAACTCTGTGAATAAAATTGTTTTTATTTCTATTATACCACCATTCCAAAAAGTTAATTTTATGACCTTGCATTTTCACTATTCCCTAAATCATTTTAAAATGTTTTTTTTAATTAAAACAATTCCTACGAACTTTTTAATTTTTATCCAAGTAAAAAAAATATGATCCTAACTAACTAACGAACTAACCATCACGCTATTAATTTCTCCGAAGGGGTGGGCAGAAAGGCACACTTCCCTTGCTATCTTCACATTTATACTGTTCTTCACACTATAAAAATTACAAATTATAATTAAACCGTTATTTTGTTGCATGTGTAATTTATTATTTTAGTTAGGCTCACAGATGATTATAAATACCTACTAGTAATAAAGTTAAGCTCTTCTTCTTCTTAAAATAGACTTGAGGGTCTGTATGATTCTCGTCCGATGCTGCCTCTTGAGCTGTCAACTCCCAGCTGTCCCTTCATCTTTTTGCAGGTCGTCCAGGAAGTCGGCGGCCAGGTAGGCAGTGATGCATAACGGATTTGGCTATTTTACTGTCGTTCATTCTCTCAACGTATGCATACCAGTTTTTTTAATTCTCCAGTTTGTTGAGTTTGTTGAGCTGAGTTTTCCAGTTTCAGTGCATGAAAGTTAAGCTCATCAAACTAAAATCATATATATATTTCACAAGTCAGTAGCAAAATAGTGGTGGGTTGCGGAAATATACCTATTATAAAAATTTGAACTTTTTGTGGACTAACTGATTAGTTGACCAACTTACCCCTTAATTGCACTATTTCCTACATACTGTCTTAGGAAAATTTTGTTTTTCATACTGGCAGCTCAGCACTCAACCTGTCATTTTGCTTATCATTTTTTATATCGTTGTCGTAATGTCAACCTCAATTTTAGCTTCTCCTTCATTTTACGGTACAATCGCAAGTATTACGGGTGCATTAGCCGCTTTTAAAATATACAATAAAATGTCTTCAAAAATGGTCGACAAGAGCATTCGACTTGACGGGAAAACAACCATTGTTACCGGTGCAAATACAGGTACGAAGCTATTTATAAAATTCTCTAGAATCAACAGTATCCTTGTTATGTAAACAAATCTACGTGACCGCATAATTTGTCAACAATATTATTCATAAAAACTCGTTTTTGTTTGTGAAATTGTGAATTTAACGTGAAAAGAATAACATATGTAGGTATTCAAGAAAATTTATCGGTCAGAAAACGGTCAATTTTATTAAATATAGCTTGATTAGAATAACAGCTGTCAAACTGTATGAATTATTTATGTTTTAAATGGTTTTAAAGCTGATTTGATATAATATCGCACCTTCGACAGGACAAGGGCACAATTGCACATTTCGTAAATTTTTATTAGACATTTAAGACACTTAATTTGCTGAAATAGTAAAAATCACCAGCTAAAGTCTTTAAAATTTATAAGATAAGTAAACTCATATTATATTTTCAGATAAAGGGATGTTTTTAAAATACTTTGGGGATACTTCACAAAGCGAGGTAATTTTTATGAGGACTAGTCTATGGTAAATCCATAGTATAATAGGTTATGAAATTTATACAGTAGGTTAAGATACGTTGGGCTTAATAAAATAATTAAAATCAAATAGATATTTTAAAGCAATATCTTTTATAATAGGTTATGAAATTTATATAGTAGGTTAAGATAGGTTGGGTTTAATTAAATAATTTAAAATCAAATAGCTATTTAAAAGCAAAATTTATACAGAAGGTTAAGATTTTTAAATCCAACCAATCACAGCTTTGCCCCATTTCTATGCTGTACCTCTATAATCCAGAGAGTAAAAACTTTTGTGGAATTTTGACAGCTCGACCTCGCTTTGTGAAGTATCCGCAATACTTTTTTAAAATACTTGACTCATTTTGAGAATTTTTAACAATGATGCCCTTGTCCTGCCGAAAAAATCTTATCATTTACTATAACATAATGACAGGATGTAACTTTAACATATTTTTCTTGGCTTATTTTAGGTAAAGAAGATAGATTTTGCATCTTTAAAGTCTGTGCGGGAGTTTGCTAAAGATATTTTGGCTACTGAGAATAAGATAAACATTTTGGTAAACAATGCTGGAGCTGGTGGTCTAGGGAACCTCAAGTCTGAAGATGGACTGCATCTCGGTCTCCAAGTCAATCATTTTGGGCCTTTTCTGCTTACAAACTTATTATTAGGTGTGTACTCAGTAGCTTTAAATTCCCACATTTGATTTTTATTTTTAAAAGAAACTAAAAAAAATATACTTCTCAAAGAATACTTTAAGAGCATACTCCACTACGTGACTCTCGACCGCTTTCCCATGCAAACGTATTCCTCGATTTTCTCCCTGGAATTTAACATTTGAGCAATGATTTTTTCACACATTTTAAATATCGACCAGATGCGTGTTCTTATTGTCTTATTTTTTCAATAATTTGTTTATCTCCTTTAACAAATAAAATATTTTAAAAATAAGACAATACAAGCAAGCATCTGGTCTATATCTATAATGTGTGAAAAAATCACTGCTCTAATGTTAAATTCCAGGGAGAAAATCGAAGAATATGTTTGTACGGGAAGTGGCCGCGAGTCACGTGGTGCAGAATGCTCTTAAATGATATTTTATTTCCTGTTTAAACAGAGTAAAAAATTTACAAAAGTTGTGGCCAAAATGTATTGTAACAAGATGTGCATTAGTTAAGTTGGCAGTATAATATGATTATTATTAATATTTCAATAATTTTTACAGCTAGTGTTAATTATGTGTTTTTAATTATTAAGTTGATTTTCAGGTCGTATGAAGGAATCTGCACCGAGCAGAGTTGTCGTGGTGTCGGCCATGGGACATAAGTTTGCCAAAGTGGACCTTGAGGATATCAACATAGAGAAGGGATGTAATGATACAATGGTGTACTGTAACAGCAAACTGTGCAATATCCTCATGGCTAATGAAATCGCCCGCAGGTTTCAGGGAAAGGGTAAATATCTTTTCAATTAAATACTTTGTTTTTAACTATTACTTTATTGTTTAGTTCTGCCTATTTGAAAAAATATATATTTCTCTCATTATCATCGTCAATCCTTTTCCAATCCCTATGTGGAGCAAGATTAGCCTCAATTGGCGGCCTCCGTAGCGTAATGGCTAAGACGCCAGACTCACGATATGGAGGTTCCGGGTTCGATTCCCGGTGCGAACACAAAAAAAATCAAAAGTGATTTTTCTAAAGCCTGGGTGTTTGTGACGTTGTTCCCCTCTGTAATTGGGCCTCCTGGCCTGTTGAGGTGGTTAAAAAAAAATATATATATATAAAATAAAAAAATAAAATAAAATAAATAATAAAAAAATAATAAAACCCGTCTAGTAGTTGTTTTAAAACTGGTCAAAGAGAATGATCATTAAAGAAAAAGTTGAAAATAAGGTGTTATTTATTTTTGTTATTTAATTTGAATTTTTTTAAAGATTTAACTCACTGTTATCTAGTAATTTTATGTTGAGAATATTATTTTTTTATCTAAGTATATTAATTCTATCCGTGAAAACCTTTAATTTATTGGTTTATTTATTATACTTTCTAACGTCATTTATAACTGTTGGTTTTTCTATGAAGAAAATTAAAAAATAGTAATAATCTAAAGATTTTAGTATTTATGTTCCTGTAAAACGAAAGCTTGTCTATTTAATTTATAAATTAATCAGGTATCACAGCAAACTCCAATCACCCTGGTGTTGTGATGACAGAAATCTTCAGAAACATTCCTGGATGGTTTCGTGTTCCCCTCCACGGACTGATCAAAGTTTTCTATAAGGTAACACAATTATTTCATTTGCTTATTTTAAAATGCTGTTTTCGTACATTTGAATATATCTAATTTTATCATTGCAAATAGAAATATCAACAGACAGCAGAAATAATTTAACAAACTTTTAGTTAATCAATCAACTTTACAATCTCACTAATCAAAATCCACTCCATAACCACTCTCTTTTACTTAGAACCACAGTTAACCGCTCAATGTACTAATCAATACTCAACAGATCATGACCAATCACTTAACTGCCATACAAATGGCTATAGGAAATGGAAATACTCTTTGACATGACGCTGTTATTCCATATAGATACTCAATTGGATCATGTTGAAGTCTTAAACCATTCTGGACTAACTCACATTTCTGAGGCTTGAATTGAAGCCTCTAAATCTCACCTAGAGAAAGCTATGTTGCTTTATCATTCACAAATAACTCTCTAGGATGGATTGCGACCTCAATAGTGTAATGCCTGGACTCACGATTCGTAAGTTCAAGATTCAATTCCCGGTGAGACACAAAAATCAAAAGGGATTTTTCTCAAGCCTGGGTGTTTGTGATGTTGTTCCGTTCTGTTATAATTCCTTCTGGTTCACTTAAACTTTGATTATTATTTGGTGCAACTTTATCTCAGAAAAATACAAAAGTTTTAGATTTAGACAATCCAATTTGTTTTCACATTTAATTTATCTTATGATATATCTTGTTTTGTAAATGTAATGTGTTGTTTTTATTGTTCATCATGTCAGCCGTTGAGGTCCACTGCTGGGACATAGGCCTCCCCCTGCCGTCTCCACTCCTCCCGATCCTGCGCCGTCCCCATCCACTGTCTTCCAGCAGACTTCCAGATGTCTCCCACCCATCTCATTGGTGGACGTCCTTGAGGCCTCTGGTTCCTCGGTCTCCACACCAGAACGCGTTTGTCCGTCATTCTGGCTATGTGACCGGCCCATTTCCACTTCAACCAAGCAATTCGCTGCACCACGTCGCAGACCTTTGTCTGGCGTCGGATCCAATCGTTTCTTTTTCGGTCTCTTATGTTATTCCAAGCATAATCCTCTCCATGCTCCTCTGTGCAACTTGCAACTTATGGGAGGATTGCTTGGTCAGAGTCATTGTTTCCGCGCCATAACCAAGGCAGAATGCATTGGTTGAATACTCGAGTCTTGAGTGGTTGGGAATGGAGCTTCGGAATGTAGAATTTAGCTTTCCAAAAGCCACCGAAGAGAGATTTATCCTCCTATCCACCTCGCTGGTCTGATTGTCTCTGCCGTTTTTATTGTTATAAATTAATAATAAATGATTTTTCCATCCTGCAGACAGCGGAAGAGGGTGCCCAGACCACCGTGTACCTGGCCGTGTCTCCCGAAGTGGAGGAAGTCTCCGGAGAGTACTTCGTGGACTGCAAGAGAGCCAACATGTCTGACAAGGCGAAGGATGTAGAGTTCGCCAAGAAGGTGTGGGATCTCTGCGAAGAGTGTGTCAAGCTGCAACCGGATGAGAAACATTATTGAATACATTTTTTTGAGATTTTTTGAAGGTGAAATGCGGGGGTTTCTTCCTTACAAACATATTCTCCAGGTTACTCCCTGGATCAGACTTTTTGCTATGAATATGTCGCTGATTTGTATTGCCTTATTTTGTTAATTTATTTCTCACCGTTGAGAAACAAATTATTATATCTAAAACACCTAAATAATGCTCTTATGTTGAATTCTAGGGAGTAAAATGGGTACTACGTTTGTATGAAAGAAAGGTGCAACTAGACAAAAGGAGTTTCACCTTTAAACATCTCACATTATTGTCCGCAGAATTTATCAGACATTTAGAAAATAACAGATTGCTGACAATTTAAAAAATATTCTATGTGTTTATTTAACTTTTTTTTTACCATACAAATTAAGATTTTATCTATTAAATTTAAATAAGATTTTTAATTAAGTTTAAGACTGATAACATCTTTTTTTTATATATATATTTATTTTATATCCCTACAGAGATGAGGTAGAATTTTTCCAAATTCAGGAATGTGGATATTCGAGCGTTTACAGGGCTTATGACCTGTCATTGGCTCGGTTAAGTGGCCACTTTATGTAGGTACTACAACATTCCCCATTCCGCTTATTAGCGAATATCCACACCAGGTAACATTTTTTATTTTGTATATATACTACGAATTAAGAATAATCCACCAGCGAGTTGAGAGCTCTATCTATGCATTGATATTGAAGTTAGTTATAAGATTAAGAGACCAATCCAATAATTCAATACATATTCTTATAAGATTTAAAGTACCCCCACAATTTTTGTTTTGTAAGAATTTTTTATAGTGAGATTTTCTACTGATAATTCTTCTGGTAAAATTGCATTTTGAAAGTGTTAGCCCAAAGTAAAAACTTCAGGATTTTCCCATCTCCAGTCAATGTTAATTATCAAGATGTTATGTATAAGAATTTTTGATTTATTAATATATTATTTTGGATACGTACAATTACTTTTTATCAAATGTGTGTTAAATAAATAATTACCATGTTAAATATTTTTTATACTGTTGTTTTTGTAACGTAAAGACGAAAATTTTCTAGAAAGATCTTCCAAAAGTCAACAGCCTCATGTCCCGCGGCATTCGTAAAGAAAAAGAAATAACTTGTATTTAAAATAGGTCCGCCTCGTGGTGTAGTGGATAGCACGTTGGGATGTCGTGCATGAGGTCGCGGGTTCGATTCCCGACGGGGTCAAGGCGAAAGAAATATTTATTTTAATGTAGTTTTTAACATAAATATATTTTGTATGTGATACTTTGGACTGGCGCTGGGCTGCGATTAAGACTTAAGGTTTAAGACATTTTACCGATTCCCTTAACTGTCACTCAACTGTTACTGTCAAAAATCGGAATCGGATTTTTGGCTTTAAAGTAGTGTAGAATCTTGGTAGAATCTCTTAAGGTCTATGCATTCCACAAGACATAAAACATCAACTTTTTGGAGTAGCAAATTCGTCGAATAAGTAAGGTTAGAGATAAACGATTTGACAGTTCGGCGAGAAATGGGCGTCTAGTGACGTTTGGGTTTACGACCGGAATCGCAGGGCAGAAGTGCAATACTGTTCATCTTGCCTTCATGTAACAAATTATCAATATCCACTGCACTTGGTGTAGGTACTTATCAATGCAGTGTCCTATTCACCATTATGAGCGAACGTGGTGAAAAAAGAGAAGAAGAAAATATAATGTGTGCCGGAATCCAGATCTATAAAAGTAACTGTATCGATTGTATGGATGACGGCATTTTGCGTAGGTAATATCGTCAATTATTTTTACTCTTGACCGCCAATTTTATTGATGTTTTCTAACGCAACCAAACATAAATATTATGTATTTAAGTGACTCTAAAGATAACTTGAAGAAAGGCGAATTCAAATTAATAAAGATGCTAAAATTTTTTTAATCTGGCGGTATATTATAGGTCTCCTCGCGAAGCCTTATTTTAAAAATAACAGAAAAGAATAGGGTAAAGTGATTTATGATTAGTTAATGATTACATAAAACTATGATTTTAAAGATGACTTTTTGGTACCCAATAATTTAATAAATTTATTAGATAATTGTAAACAATGTAAATAACTGTACAAACCCACTTATTTACCAAAACAAAACAACCAACGCGCGGTTTATTTGTAGTACTTTCACACAAAAAACCTACATAATATATTATCTCGGACAGGGAACACAATAAATTTTAAATAAATAGCTTCGCAGGTTAACAATATTATATATTACCTTGATATATTTTTTTGTAAATTTATACCTACACGTCCGCCTCGTAGCATAGTGGTAGCGCATTCGGTTACCGTGCATGAGGTCGCGGATTCGATTCCCGTAGAGGGTCAACATGAAATATTTATTTACATGTGATTTTCATATTAATATTTCATGTGTGATACCTTGGACTGTTACTGAAGCATAAGACTGATCATCCTACCTTAATGTAATTAAATGATCTAGATACACTGCACTTGGTGTACCAATGCAGTGCCCTACGCACCATTGGGTGCGGATAAGGGAAAGTAGTAGTAGTATACCTACATTGGTTCCATGATTTCTCTGTTTTTTTTCCAAGTTTATAGGTAGGTACAAATAAAATTTTTAGAAGTTAACAAACAAAATACTTAGTACGACAACTGCGTACTTAAATATAGATATTATCTTACGTAGAATAATATAACTCTATCAGGTAAATTCACTAAGAGAAAAACATAGTTTATTTTTACGTTGAATATAATATTATGAACAAAATTTTGAGTGTGTCCAAATACTTGTAAACAAAAACTGGATTTCACCCATTACGGGCTAATAATTACAATTTGACATCTCAACAGAGACGAGAAGTTTAAAATGAATAAGGCTAAAATGCTTAGCAATTTTCTCAATGGATGACAGAGAGTGTTCGCATGTGGAGCGTCGCGCCATTTCACTGTATATAATATACAAGTTCTGATAATACCTAGGCAGATTTGGATATTAAATACTAGGTGAAATGGGGAATGTTGTAATACATCAAGTGGCCACTCAACCCAGCCAATGATAGGTCGTAAGCCCTGTAAACGCCTAGATATCCATATTCCATATTCATATATCGCCTCTGTTGAGATGTCAAATTATAATATTATGAATATACCTACTTACACCGTTTGACAAGTATAGCGTGAAAGTGACTCAATAAGCGAAATCTCTTTTCTGCCTTCTTCTGTAAAAAATTGTTTACGTTCATTTTTTGGCCTCAATAGTAATGGATTATTTTCTATCTGTGGCATCTCACGTACTCCATGAAGTTGTGAAGGGAACTTGCTGTACGATACAGCTGAACAAAATATTAAGTAAATTTTCTCAAAACCGGTCACTGTAAAGTTGAGCGCAATTTTGGATCGGTCGCGGGTCTTCCTCTGACTTTCTTATTTCATTGTTTTAAGTTGTGTACCGACGCACCCCCACATATTTTGTATCAATGGGATTCTTCCAGATAACATGAATATTCTTAAAAACGTTATAAATATTTAAAGTATATTTTTCCAATTCCAACGATATAAAACACAATACTCAAAAATTTAGTTTTTATTAATAAATTTATGTTTTAAAAACACGAAAATACGAATGATTTTTAACGCCTGTTATTGGCTAATGACGTCATACCCGTCCACGGATGAAAGGCGTGAAATTCGTTCCGTAGTAAGCGCCTATATTGCTGTGACGTCACACCGCATGCGCGCCAAATGGAGGATTTTGCGAGCGATTTAAAAAAGCGCTATTTCAAACCGCGCTAGAAAATTCATACATCGTAAAAAAAATTTAAAAAATTCCCTTGATATTGTAATTTTTCAATCAATTTTTTTAAGTAAAAAATAAAAAATCGGAAAGAACCCCATTCTGGTGATTGGTCTGCAGTAAGGTTCTACATCGCAATTTATACTTCTTCTATCCTCTGCAGCCCTTTTCAGCTCAGTATATGAGGCGCAGTTCATGTTCTCGCACAGTTGTTCCAAATACCCCCGTAGCGTCGCCATTTTTTCTATGATGTTATTTTCGTATGTAGAGAAATAGACAAACTTTCCCCTTCTCTTATAGTAAGTACTCTACTTGATATCTACGAAAAAACAAAAGCACGAAGAAAATGGGTAGGTAATCAATTCCAACGCCATCAATTTTCCACCTCTAACAAAAGTATTTCACCATTTCCGGAACGCTAAAATCCAGATTTCTGTTTAAAGTAATTTTACATATTTCAAGCTAAATTTCAATCTAATTTCGTAAAAGCAACCCGATTTTAGCGAACCGTTTCTGCTTCAGTTAGAGGTGTATAAATTTATCGCGTGATTCAGAATTGCACCTCAGAGGGATTTTTTATGACACAATCCTCGTATTTTTCGTTGATTGAGCTCCATTTAGGATGAAGATCAAAGACTATTGAAAAAAAAGTCTATCGATCCCAAACAAAATGGACGCAACAGTGAACTAGGATTTTCCCTCCTTATAAAAAAACCTACGTACTTAAACTCCGTTTTATTTAAAAGCTAAGAGACGGTGAAAGGGACTCCATATATGCTCCACCTGCGGACAAGTACCTTAATTAATTAAACCTTCATAAAAGATACATCTAAATTCAAAACAGAAAGCACAAAATGCCACAATTTTCACACCTTGCATAGTTTTGTTGATCAAAGAAAAAGTGTCATACGAATAAAATGCTGTTGAATTTATGGATTTATTAGCTTATTTATGGAAATTATGGCTCGAGGCAAAATTATTGTCATGGTAATAAATCTCACTACTAAAAAATTACTGCGTTTCTAATTCATTCAATCGTATACCTCCTCAAGTCATCAAGAAATAAATATCCAATTTGAAGAGTCATCTGCTGTGCAGTTTTCAACTTAAGTTTTGCTTAAAAACGTCGAATGGTTTGACATTTTTGTGTTTGTCATTCCTAATAATAATTAAAAATACTACAGGATTGCGGTGATGGATAATTCCAAATTTTATATAATTATTTCTTAGTAAAATAGTTAATCATTAGATAGGCATCCAGATAAATGATTTATTATTGATAGAATAATTGAAATAAATTTAAAGGATTAACGAATTTTATTAATTTTCAAAATTAGGCAAAATAGGTATAGGTACTACACAGACGATAATATGGCCATTCTTTTGTATACTATACATATTATGCAATATGAATTCTTAACCACATGAAAGTATTCATATCTATTATTATGAAGTGAGTGCATGTGCAATGTGCAACCAATTTATTTTGGATAAAATATTGGCTACGAAAAAACATAACTTTCACCAATTTCAACCTAATTGGATAGGTACATTCTAGTACATACTTTTGTTGCGTGTATAATTATTAAAAAATACAAATAAGTATTAAATTTGGAATAAGCTGAGAAGGATAGAAGTAACTACCTACCTAATTAGTAGAGGAAATATGATTTCTTACAAATTTTTAATGTTGCGTTCGCGGAAATTATCTGTTGGAATAAATCAATATTTTGATTTCTATCGTAGTCAAAATCATCATCATCATCATCATGCCATATCCGTTCCCTATGTGAAGCATATGGATTCCACGAACTGCCTCCAGGCCAAGCGATCGGTCGTGCATCCTCCCAAGTCAAGTCCATGGTCCCGCAGCTCTGACGCAAACTTCCGGCGAATTGACAACAGTGGACGTACATGACGCCGAGAACCTGATGGCTTGTAAAATAGGCGAGCATGGTTAAGGCTCTCGGGAGGCATACGTAGTATATGGCCTAACCAGCCGAAACGTCTTCACCGGATGACAGTAAGGTAGTATTACTATGCCGTTTTTCCTCTCGACTTTCTTGTTACTTTTATAGTCAGGTATTTTTGCTTTACTTTTGGTAAAGTAGAAACGGTTTTGACATAATTTGATGTTTAGGTAAGGCTGGTAAGGGGTCCTAATAAAAATCCAACTTTTGATCTTGGGGGGCGGACGCGCGAGTCGCCATCTTATCCAAAATTAGATTTTTCAAAAAAAAATCCAATCAGTCGACTCTATGCCCAAATTGTGTACGTAAAGTATAATAAAAACAAACTTACGTACATTTTTTACATACCTGTCTATTTAATAAACTATGAAGGATAAAAATTAATTCACCTCAGTTCAATTTATTCGTTTATTATTATTCCATTCCATATTTTTAGTATCTACATAAAACTACGACATGATTCCTATAATTTCACTTACTCCATGTTAAAAATATATGATTTCTTTAGGTTACAGTGATTTACAATAAAGTAAATAACTATTTATTATTTACGATTAAGGTTTATTTTATTCCGCTATTAGCATGCAGATGAAATTGCAGTTTATTATAAGTAAACATGACATTCAATGATTCAATCGAGTATTTAAGAGTCTACTTCGAACAAAAGTAGAGAACTTACAGACATTATTAAGGAATTTATTGACAACTGACCTAATTTAAAAAAAAAAATTCTCATCGATCTAGGATTTTTTTTCCTGAACTCGATTTCTACGACATGCTACCCACTATACACTGTAATTTTAAATTAGTCAACCAAATTAATGCAACTCTGACATACAAAACAATCGTTTCTGGGTAAAATTTTGAATTAAATCGTTTAAAAAAACAGTAGGTGTGTGGTGTGTCTCATACGTATGCCTCCCGAGAGCCTTAACCATATTTGCCTGGATGTCCACTGCTGACAATCCGTCGGCAGTTTGCGTCGGAGCTACGGGACGCAGATCTGACTAGGAACTCTCCAAATTTACTTGCATGCTATGTCTGTATGTACACGCTATAATAAGGAGGCTATATGTCCACTTATAAATAAACTTCTTTTGTTTGCAGGTTCTCGGCGTCCTGGTCCTCCACTGTTAACATTCGTCGGCAGTTTGCGTCAGAGCTGCGGGACGTGGATTTGACTTGGGAGGATGCACTGGAGCTGGCAGCCGATCGCTTGGCCTGGAGGCAGTTTGTGGAATCCATATGCTCCACATAGGGAGCGGATGTGGTATGGCGGATATGATTTCAGTAAAAACAGTTACCTGCATGAAAATCCCGAAAAATTTCTAAAAGTTAATAAATGTAATAATAAAAACATTCTTTCAAAAAAGAGCGTTTAAAAATATTATTACCTACCTATTTATACAGTTAGTTTTTTGGAAGGCAGAAATTTAAATTATAAAATCCTAAATAAATTTAGAATAAATACGTTTTCTTTGATGCATTTATTAGTTATGAAAGTTAGTTATAAAATAATTATAAAAAACTACTACTTTCCCTTATCCGCAACCAATGGTGCATAGGGCACTGCATCGGTAGTGCAGTGCACAAAGTGCAGTGATCAAGAGATCATTACAGTACCAGTCCAAGGTATCACCCGTGAAATATTAATAGGAAAATCACGTGTAAATAAATATTTACTGTTGATCCCCTACGGGAATCGAACCCGCGACCTCATGCACGGTAGCGCTACCACTGTGCTACGAGGCGGTTATAAAAAACCTTTGTAGTTATGAAAAAGTCAAAATAAATCTGATTTTATAAACACGTACCTAGGTAGTATAAAAAAATCGAAAGAAACTTTTTTTAATGAGTCCGTACATTCCTTAGTTTATTAATTTCGTCTAGTTTTACTACAAGTGGGTACCTAGTATTTTTTACATAAACGCAATAAATGAACTTGTAAGGAAATACGGCTATAGACCACAACTAAAGCAGCATGATATTCAAGTAGAATAAGATTACGTGGATATTTCTATGGAGGTGGTCCGCCACGCTCGCTTTACTCTTCAGTGTCTAGAAATTTCCTTTTTTATGAGTCCCACAGCACTGACATTCGCCGGCTCAGTCTTCGTACGCCATTAGGGTAGCTTCGAGTTTTCTCAATAGAGGCGCTAATGCATGAAAATTGCCGGTAGCCGAAATTTTGCAGGTTAATTATGCTGAAATATCACAAAATTTAAGACTTTTTTAAAATTTAGTTTTTGAAAAATTACAAGAAAATCATATTGAAATGTTGGTTTTAATTCAAGTGATGTTTGTAAAAACTACTAACATGCTTATTCCATAAAAAGGATTATTATTTTTTTTTTTTTTTTTTTTTTTTTTTTTTTTTTTTTTTTTTTTTAATAAAAAAGAAACACTTGAGCTCTTATGATATACTCAAATATTTCAATTTCGGGCTGCTTTCAAATAGTCGGAAATAACTGTGTTAGAAAGCAGGAAACAAGTTGTGCTGGAGTGGGATTCGAACCTAGGAATTCTAATCCGGAATCCTCGAATCTACCACTAGACCACAACCCGGTATTTAAATTGAGACAATTTTTAAAATTATATTTTTGACAGAGTATAAAGTAAAAGTAGTCTCCTATTTAAAATCCGCATTTGAAGCTCTGCTTTAAAAAATCAATAGTAGGTAGGTATAGATATTTACAAAAAGAAAATATGAAGGAAATAAAATAAATACTTTAAAATATTCATAAAAACAAATGACACAAAAATGTATTTAGCAAAAAATACGTTAATTTTTTTTAAAATGGTTTTTGTTACTTTTATCAAATTGATTACTGTTAAAATAGAAACCGGCTGAATATATTTTACGTTTAACCTGTATCATTTTTTATAACACGTTCCGTTGTTTAGAGTTTTGTCCACCTGAGTCAAATATAACTGGTTCTTAATCTTTTGTACTGACTAATATATCAGAACGAGTTTTTTTACAACGTTTAATCACATCGCTATAATGTAAAATAATTAAGACAGACAAAAAATAAATGTTTTTGCATGGAAAAAGAAAGTTAAGCTTTTATTTATGATTACAATCGTCAACAAACGCTTTTAATAAGCTTACCTTTTAAATTATCATGCCTTAATCCGCACGTAATGGTGCATAGGGCACTGCATAGGTAGTAAGTCACACCAGATCACTTTATTATTGATCAGTCTTATCTTTCAGTTCCATTCAAGGCATCATGCATGAAATATGAATGCGTAAAATTACATTATAAATAAATATTTAATTTTGACCCGCAAGGGGATCGAACCTGCAACCTCATGCATGGTAGCTAAACGCGCTAATTACTACACCACTACACAAATTGAATGATTACAATGATTTAATGACTTCTACACATACTTAATTATATCTCTATATAATTTACAACAGCATTTTGAGTCCGTACAAATCTTTGAAGACAAAAACTGGATTTCACTCATGACGGGCTTATGTTCAATCACATCTGATAAATAAATGAATAGATATATGCTTTATTAGTCATAATTTAAAAGCATGCATAAGTATAATTTACGACTTAGCACGGGTTGTACCTAAAAGTACACATATCCAGCAAGTCGGGACATGAAACATATAAATTGTTCAATATTGTATTTCAGGTATGTAAATTAAATTAATAAAAATCAATAATAAGATGATCAAATAGAGAACCGGGTTGTGGTCTAGTGTTAGATTCGGGGATTCCGGATTAGAATCTCTAGGTTCAAATACCATTCCAGCACAACTTGTTTTCTGCTTTCTGGCACAGTTATTTCCGACGGATGAGTATATCATAAGAACTCAAATGTTTCTTTTTGCATTTTTTTTTTTTTTTTTTTTAAATATCTTAAGTTTTTCGTCTCTGTTGAGAGTAGAAATATCAATCTATTTTACTATATAAGTTAGCTACTCTATTTTCTTAATTTCTTAAAAAAATGTTAATTTCATAAAATACATTTGGAGAACCACTGTGAACATATTTCGTTGAACCGGTATGGGAACATCTCCGCTTGTAACCGAAGGTCAATGCCTCAAGAAAGTATATTGTTGCTAAATTCTTTAATATTGTTATTCATTAAGAAAGCAATTACATTTTGAAGTACGTTTTTGTTCCTAGTAGGAGTATTATTAACGGCTAGGTAGGTGGAAAGAGAAATTTAGTTTATCGCCAATACAGGGTGTAACAGAACTCGATGTACAAGCGGAAAACCAGTGAATCTACGTCATATTTGGAGTCGATTTTGTGAAATAAATTTTTTTGATTAGACTCATAGTTTTCGAGAAAATCGAGTTAGAAGTTGATTTTTTTTTTTCATAATTTTTTGCAAATTGTTGTCAAATATCATTTATTTGATCAAATTAATACTATTCATAAAGAAAACATAACAAAAACCGCATTTTAATAAGAATTAAAGCCATTTTACTTTGCAATTTAACTGGTCTTTTGAAATGAGTTGGTTACTTTCGGGTTGGAAACATATGTTCTGGGTCGGTATTCTGTATTTTTTGGCAGGACTTCTGCGCATACGAATTCAGTACAAATTTATATTCGAAGAAGGCTTGTCGACTCATTTAGAATCGCGGCACTGACGCTGTGGAGGGGGGGGGGCGCCATTTTTGTTTGTTTGTTCATAACATAACCTCAAATAATGACGCAACCGGCGGGCAGGCTTGTCATTTTAGGCGTATTTTTTAAACGAATAAGTAAAATTACGTTCGAACTAAAACGAATATTTGGGTGATAAGTTTAAATTAAAATGAAATAATATCTAATTACGATATTATGCTAGTCCAGTGTAGCGAAAGTTCCGAAAATTCCGTGAAAATCAATAAGTGACATCTTTCAAATCGGATTAATCGGATGCTTGAAGCTTCTTTGTGGTATGATTAATTTTTAGGTACTAATATCGATCAATTGTTTTACATTAGACATCGATGGATTATTTGTGACATGGAATAAATAAATCTGCTTTACCAAATCTGCTTGTGTTGTGTTGGTACCTAGTATGTAAACATTAACACGTGTATTAAAGTCTATTCGCGAGTCAAGGACACCGCTGGCGCTGTCTCCCTCTCTCCTCCATACTTCGTTGCATCGCCTCGGACTCGTGTGGAGGAAAGAGGGAGACAGCGGTGTTCTCAACTCATGCGTTCAGCTCCCGGGGCGTTCATTTCATTACCTTAACCCGGAATAACGTACGGAAAAACAGACTTTTAAAAAAAAAAAAATTTTGGTTTTTTTAAAGGCTCAAATCAAAAAGTCATGGAACAAAATCAACTCCAAATATGACGTAGATCCACCAGTTTTCCGCTTGTACATCGAGTTCTGTTACACCCTGTATAATGAAGAAAGTTCCATCCAAATATTATAATCCGAGTTATTCTAATTTTTATCCTACGCTTAGGAACGAGAAGGCCACGTTCAAGCGCCGCCGCGCCGGACAGCTTCAAAAAATAATTCATTCGAAACCGGGAAGCTAGAAAACAGCGAAGGATCGAAAAAATCATATGGATTTAACATCGGATATTGTGTGAATATCCGATATATATATTGAATTTTTCCACATTAGCCACCCGCAACTCGTTAGGCTAGTGGCCTTCCTTAAGATCCATTTGTTTTAAATACCTCCGTAGCGTAATGGCTACACGTAAAAACGCTGGATTCACGATACGGAGGTTCTGGGTACGATTCCTAGTGAGAACACAAGAATTAAAATGGATTTTTCTCAAGCCTGGGTGTTTGTGACGTTGCTCCCCTCTGTAATTGGCCCCCTTGGCCTGTTGAGGTGGTTAAATAAATAAAAAAATAAAAAAATTAAAATACCAATAATCAGTTTCACTGCAGTGTCTTCAAACTGGTCAACGCGTAATAAATAATTAAATGACTACACTTTTGGAAAAGAATTTGTCTACTTTTTACCACCTAAGTTTTGAGAATTGGCGTCTCAGAAGAATATTGTGTGTGTGCGGTGATTTGACTTTGTAAGGAACACGGACAACGGACGCAGCATCCCTTGGTGTCAACTGTCACCCGACGAAGGCGTTTTGGCTGGCTGGGCCATATACTGCGTACGCCTCCCAAGAGTCTTAACCATGCTTGCCTATTTTACAAGGCATCAGGTTATCGGCGTCCTGGACGTCCACTGTTGACAATCGTCGGCAGTTTGCGTCAAAACTGCAGGACGTGGAACCTGACTTGGGACGATGCGCGGAAACTGACGGGATGCATTTTGTGGAATTCATATGCTCCACATAGTGAGCGGATATGGAATGATGATGATGATGATGATTTTACTTCCTAAACCTACAAAATACTGTGACTTATAAGGAAACAAACAAAGGGAATAAATTAATTACTTGTGCATTTGCGAAATTATGTATGCAGTTCCGTGTGCATGTGTGGATACATTATATAAGTAGTAATCATTACGAATGCATCAGTTTTGTTATCAAATAACGTAGAATGAACTCAGTATATACATTTGATTCCCCCTCTATTCGCGTAATATTCACAAGATGTATTCTATGATTATACCATAAATTTTTATTTAATGTGTCCCATACGAATTCAAAAGGCATGGGAATATAATTATCATCATCAATCATCATCTACCTATTTTCTCGCCTAAAGTGGAGGTTATGGACTCTACAAATTGCCTTCAAACTAAGCGATCGTCCGCCGATTCCTGTGCGTCCTTCCAAGACAGGTCCACGTCCCGTAGTTTTGGCTCAAACTGCCGTCTAGGAAGCCAAGAACCTGATGCCTTGTAAGGAGGCATACGAATAAAATAACAAAAATAGACGTTATTAAATCATGTAGATTGTTGTTTGAAGATAACAAAAAATTATACTAAAAATGTAAAATGTTTCTTTTAACTAATGTTACAAATCAAACTATTTGTTGGACTATAAATAGCAAATTAAAAACCTTTTTTAAAATTCATGCAAAAGGCCACTGAAAATAAAATGTCTATAAAACATGAACGCGCGGGTAGACCACAAACCTGATAAAGTAAAGTTTATTATGTTAATGCGGGTTCAAAACTCATTGTTTCCTTTCCATTATCTAGGTCTTCTAGGATATTGAAAGGAGGGTAAAGCACATTTTATACGGGACAGAAAACTGTACAGTTTCTTGTGCAGTTTGAAAACTGTCCCGTTTAAAGCGAAAACTGGATGGAATATTAAAAGGTCGGCGCAAGGTTTGGCTGACATGATGTTTAACAAAAAAAATGTTTACATTATTCGCTATACCTACCTATTAAAATTTCCTGTGTTCAAACATTGAATATTCCATACATGTATCGCTTTATACGAGACAGTTTCCAAACTGCACCTACAAGACTACAGTTTCCTGTCCCGTATAAATTGCGCTTTAGTAGGTAAATACGCGTTTAAAATATAATATAAATGCATTAATTACTAATTAATTGCCTTTTCTCTTATTAAAAATACAACACGGTTACATGACGTTAAAAGTTTGCAATCAAATTCGAAAGCGGAAAGTTCATTTTTTCGACGATTAATTAGTGAATTTTTTCATAGCAATGATGAGTTGAGTTGACAATATGGACGGGCTGTGAATTCCTTTATTTTTGTTAATAACCTCTTGTCCAATTTCGGAACTGTTAAATATATGGTTGACTATTTTACCCTACCAATTGATCAGGTCAGTGAAAATTTTATTTACTACCTAATCGGTGTATGTTGAAATGGATGATTGAAGTTTTAATACTACCACACTTTCTTAAGGCATTTTGAATAAAGAAGTCCGCAACAAAGGACTTTGTCATGAAATTTTAGGTACTACGTACGCATGTTTTACGTACTAGTACAAGTAATGTAACACCGTTATGTACCTAAGTGAAACAGTGCAGTAACTGTCGTTGAAATAAAATACTGAAAACGTTTTTTTTCCATTGTCGAAGTTATTTTCTTTCTACTACTACTTCTACTAATTTCCCTTATCCGCACATGGTGCATAGGGCACTGTATTGCACACCAAGTGCTGTTGGACTTGATCATTTTGTTACACGAACGCAATATGATTAATGAAAGCCCCACCCTTTCTCTAGACTGTTTTAAAGACTATTGAGTCTTTTTTCAGTCCAGCCAACTCTACCGATTTTTTCATCAAGCTAAACCGCGATTTTAAGATTGTTAGTGTGAGAAAAATACGGATGAATTTACGTTATGTACGCGAACAAATGCTTTCATTGCCCCTACCTCTGTCTCGGCTTATCTATTATAATTGTCATTGTTTCCATCACCCAAACCAACCAGAGTCGGCCCAAATTAACAGTAGTAGGATAACGTTAGTTTCTACCCCGATCATTATTTATTAGTAATGCAATATGATCAGTTCTACGCTTCAGCGCCAACCCAAGTTTTAATACACCTGTTTTGTCTTATACCGAGACTTATTTTTAACTCACTTTGTTATACAGCCTTGACTTTAGACATGATCTTGAGTTAGGTCAAGTTTGATCACGGAGCCTTAAATCCGCTTTGGTTCAGAGTTCGATTTTTTACTCCATCACAAATTATTGATATTTTATCTATTCGACGTAATTATCAATATAAAAAAAGTGTCTGAACATAAGTCAATGCGTGCTTGACAAAAATAGCATCATTGCATTTTATATATTTTGTAATGTATTTTCTAACGGATAGCTTTACAAAAATGCTAACAGCTTAGTAATTTCCTTATTTTTCTAACGCTTACTCGTAAAGTTAAAATATTTATTAAGAAAAGCTTATTATTAGGCAAAAGGAAGTATTTTTTTCTGTAATCGCGTGGCTACCGCGACATAAAATCAAATTTGGGATGAAATTTGGTACTATTTGTACAGCCAGTGGTTAATCAAACATATTACAAGCGAAATATTTTGTCGAGTAAAATCGACTACCAAAAAGCGTAACAAACGTGGAAAACTGTATAACTGATAACCAACGCAAATACGAGTACAGGAACCTTGTAAATCGTAGTTCAACGCGCTTACCTCTACGTTTCAAGGCAGGCTCAAAACAAATCGAGACATCCCAATAATTCTATTTTTAGTTTTAAAAATACAACCTGTTTCTCCAGATTTTCACAATCAAAACCATAATGCCCCTTATAAGAATATACTCACCTAAAGCTTTGTTTAACAAAAACAGGTACTCAAATTCTAGTATCTTTTTTACTCGTTCGCTTAGTAAATTGCTAAGCAATTTTGTTCATTAAATCGAGACGAAATCAGGTTTAGTAAAAGCGGGAAATTGTAAAAGTGTAATTGAAAATATTATAACTGATCATTTTAGCACCGGTTGTCAGTGCGCGCGGCTGAGTCAAGCCGAGTTGAAGTAAAATACAGTATGCCCACTAAGCACTCACAAAAGAGGGAGTTTTTTTTTACCTGCATGGTCATGAATTTGAATTTGAGGTCCAATAGATACTTTTGAAAACTATAATTACTTTTGTAATATAACTATGTATTATGCTACAGTACGGACTCACGGCTCAATTTATTAATTATATTTGGAATATAAATATGTACTCACCTACAATTAATTTTCGTATACTTTTTTTTACATCGTTTTTGGAATATTATTTATTCCTTAGTCTTAATATATCAAAATATATCAATGTGGAATATGAAAATATAAATAAAAACAAATATATTTTATCAACAATAAATATTTTTTATATTTATCCAGGTACAAATTACATTAACAAATTATTATTATTATAGTTAATAAAAAAGCAAAAAGAATGTTTAAAAAAAAGCACACATATTTTATTTAATACTTGACATATTTTGTGTTGAACCTACACTTTTTCATATACAATATAATACAAGTAATATATAATATACTTGTTTTGTCTTTTTAAAAAATATATAATAATAACGTGTTTATTGATGTCAAAACACTAAAATTAGCTAGACAAAGAAAAACAGAAAAAATACTCAGGTATAGATTGTAAACTACTTGTTACTACTACTTTCCCTTATCTGAATTAGTTAATATTTAATACTGAAAAAAGTATTGTCGTCTTCTTTATTGCTTGCACTCAAACAATATCCAACATCTTCTTCAAGTATTGTTTCAGATACCTGTTGAAAGAATATAAAAAATATATAGAACTTGCAATATCCAACAGTACACAAGACAATAAAATAGGAAATATTATATATATATATATATATATATATATATAGTGTTCCAAGAATCAACAGTGCTTACCATGTAGCACAAATAAGGGTTTTGGTGAATTCTATTTTTAATAAGTTAGTGATAATTAACTAAGTAGGTATATAAATTAAATTAAATGATTTATTCCATTGTTTGGTAATATTATAACTAAAAAAAACTTCAAGTAAAATAAATATTTGAGTTCTCATGTCGAAATAATCGGCGTGCGCGCATGAGAAGATGCACGAGTTGTGAAGGAAGCATGCTACGCGTGCCAGGATAGAGTGGTATAACGTTTTATCCTCTCTGCCTACCTTTGAAGAAATGGCGTGATGGTTAGTTATTTAGTTAGTTATAGAGCATAGCATAAATATTATGCGAGTATGCCTGGATTTAGAAGTACAACAAATCTAGTGCTTGAAAGTGGACATATGAAAAGTCACAATAATTGGCGTGTATGCGCCCCTCATCTTCTTCTCATCAAGATGTATGAACATGGAGAAAACAAGATAAGTATGCCAGGATAGATTAGTGTGACATTCTATCCTCTCTGCTACTCCGTCAGCGAAATGGCGTAATGGTTAGTAACTAGATAGTTATAATCAATTTTATTAGGTTTAATTTTTAATTTATGATAATACATACCGATGAATGAAGAGTATCGCAACTGTAATTTTCTGCATTATCAGCTTCATTTAAAGTACTGGAAACAATATGCCCGTCTGTAGAACATCCTTGAGCAGCCAATTCTCTTTTCCTGAAACACGTTCATTGTTTGGGTAGGTAGAGATATATTTATTTATTTATTTATTTAGTTTATTTCAGTCTTGCTTTACACTTTCATCTTAAATGCATTCCTCACTGGGGGACCCCGTGCCGAGGAACGCATTTCACAGTTTTAATGTTTTTATTATTATATATTTTTTTTTTCTTAATTATTAATAAATCCATAACAATTTAAACTATATTAATTCACACACACACCTAAACAATGTCACTCACTAAGTATGACAAAACTGGTATAGTATGACAATTATTGTTGTAATTTCCTGAGTCTTGAGCACAGTACCTCACACTAGCCCAATACACATCGATATTAAATATATATTTTTTATAAAAAAAACGCACTAACAATGAAGATAACATCAAGTATCCATATTTATTGGATAATAAAATAACTCAGAAAATAAATCAATCGGTTGGTAAAGTCGTTTCAGTTTCTATGAAGCTCTGCGCCCCACATTATTATAATATGCAAAAGAATACTCGATTCCGAAACAAACTGTAGTTAAACATGTGAAAGTATTGAAATAACTCTTACCTTTTTCTTTTTTCATTTATATTATCAAATCTTTTCCTTTTGTCACGACATTTGTGTTTTCTTGTAATCGTTTTACCTTTAATTGTTTTGGAACCCATTTTTAATTCAAATTTTTCTTTAAATCACAGAAAAAAAATTCGAAAAATCGTCTCGAAAAATTCGTCACAGAAACACGTCCGTACTCGGCGAAAAAGCCGAGAGAACTGATTTCAAATTTTCAAAACGTACGCTTTGTATATGATTGATTTTCAATGAAAATACATGATATTATAATATTAATTGCAATAATATTTTAGCAATTTTTGAAAAAAAAAAAGAAGCACTTAATTGAAAAATACGTGTTGTATATAGAAATGTAAAAAAAAAAAAACATTTTTAAAAGTAATGTGTATAAGAAAGAGCGATTAAGTTTCAACAATTTAATTCAAAATGGACTCTGAAACAATTTTATTTTACGAAAATCAGATACTTTAATAAAAAAAACTAACTCATCATAAAACTAGAACAATAATTGTTCTTTAAATAACTTTAATTAAAAATATTAGAAAAAAATACCTAGTTACTAAAATTTTGTGTTGAAAATGTAGAAAAAAACGAAAAATGCACTTTTCCTTGCTATTTTTTAGTCAAATAATTATATTTTTAATATTTTTATTTCATCAAAAAACTAGATAAATGTTCAATCTTTTATATGGTTTTCAAAATTTTATGTTAAGCTTATTATTGGACTCTAAAATTTAGTTTGAAAAATGCCTTTTTTTGCTCCGCGCTGGATGGATCGCCTTAAGGCTTTTAGTTCTTAGTGTAATAGTTTGTAGTACTAGTTGAAGCAGAACCTTCAAAGTTGTCGCATTATTTTCCAGTTTTCATTACAAGTTTTAACAAAAGTGTATTTTGAATTGCTTCATCAACGTGTAAGTCATTATTTATCGAATATAAATTAGTTATACATGTGTTCATATTATTATTGTAAAGTAATTTAGTGATGTCTATTATTTTTGAAGCCAAGATTTAATATTTCAAAAACATGTTTTTAAAATTTATAAAGATATCGAACTTCTGAAATCTCAAGGTGATAATATTCGATTTTATTTAATTGTAAATAAATTTAGTTATTTCAATTATCAATATTTTATCCGAAATTGCGAAATCCATTAAGACATTATTTAAAAATAATTCATATTGCCGATATATTTTACTACTTATCTTCCTTCTCCGCACCCAATAGTGCATGGGGCAGTGCATTGATACACACAAGTGCAGCTAATCTTGATATTACAAAACGTGTCATCGTTTACGAAACGAAAACCTGATCTGAAAAATGTTATGAAATAATGTTTAGAAATTTAACAAGTAACAAAATTCAACCTTGACTTTCACTCTCCAAACTTGATTTTATTTGATATAAAGATCGATATGCCCCATCTTCAGTTTCTACAAACTTGATCAAACATTCATACAGATTTTACACATTTATACCTATAATTCATTTAAGGAAACATTTCAATTATTTAAAAAAAACTTGAAACCTATTTTGAAAGGTTTAAAAGTTTGAAAAACTTTTTCGTCGAAATAAGAGCAGAATGCAAGGCTGAGATAATCATCGACAAAATTAAGAAAGGTCTCTTACGATGGTCCGGTCATGTAGAGCGAATGAATAATGAAAGAACGGCTAAAATAATGTATGATGCGAGTGTGCCTGGATGGAGAAGGCCGAAAAAGACGTGGCATGATTTTTTTTTTTTTTTTTTTTTTTTTTTCATTTATTTCGGAAACAAACAGTACTTACAATCAATGTAAACGTAATTATAATAAACATATTATAGTGGACCAGTTAAGTTTCCATATTTATAATTATAATAAGGGGTTTTGTTTGTTATTAATACAGAGAAAAATTTATATAAAACTAAACTTAGGGTTCATTATAAAAATTTAAAAAAAATGAGGAAGGGGGTAACAATTTATTAGTAAAAGTTATGAAGATAAGTAAAAGTTATGAAGATATTTCTGGGGACTTAGCGAACACTTTTAGAGTTCTTTTTTTAAACATAGATAGGCTAGTATTATTTATGTCAATATGGTTAAAGAAACTATTGAAGTTTGAGCAAGAACGATGCAAGAATGAGTTCTGACCATAATTCGTACTGACAATTGGCAACGAAAGGTTGGATGATTTCGTAAGGCACGTGCAGGACAGTTTAAAATATATGTTTGTTAATAATTGCGGAGAATCAACTTGATTATTAATGATTTTAAACAAGAATGTCATATCTATTACTGTTCTCCTATTTTCAAGATTCATGATCAAGTACAAGTGCTTGAAAGTGGAAAGGGCCAAGTCGGGATAATAGGCGCGTGTGCATGAGAACATGTATGAACGTGGAATAAGCAAAAGAAGTATGCCAGGACGGAGTGGTGTGGCGTTCTATCCTCTCTGCTTACCCCTTTGGGGAAATGACGTGATGGTTAGTTAGTTAGTTAGTTAAAGAAAATATAATATTTATATTAGAGTACCTACATTTTATATTATGTACGCTATTTCAAGAAATAAAAAATATATATAAAAAATTTCATTGAAAAAAACATAAAATAATAATAAAGAAAAATAAATAACTGGGTACCTACTTACACTAAGGGGAAAAAATATTTATGAATAATAAAGAATTTAGGTACCCACAAATAAAAGCATGTAAATGCACCCGAAGGCGAAGGTTGGGTTCAGTTGTTATTCATTTATAATTCCTAAATCACGTAAGAGACGCGTCCCTTTGATTTGTTTTAACTAATAAATTATACATTAAATACTCGTGACAATATTTCTATTTCAAAATATTTTCAAGGTGTTCGATGGGTATACGGTATACTCCTACCTACCAACAAAATATTATCAGTCGTGTTAATCCGATTGCCAAGATAAGTTTTCAGGCGCGAAGATAATTTCGCGTGCAAATTAATATTTAGTTCCTGACACTTTTGACACTTTTTAGGACAAAATAAGTAGGGATTAATTTATGGTCTTTGAACTGTTATTAATTATTAGTGACAGTTAATTGATAACCATTTGTTAAATGTACGAATTACTATTTGGGTACAAGTTTTGTAATAATGTCTTTGCCTTGTGAATTAAAAAATTAACCTTCCTTCGTCAAGTTTTTCTCTGCAGTAATTGCTTCGTAAGTTCTGTCATCAAAATAAATTATCATTATTCTTTTCATTGTTTGCGTGCGAACACTGGGAATACTTATTACCTATTCTTAATAGTAATAATGGACGATACGACATTACAACTGCCGTGTGATTATGATACGGCAAAAAGTTTACATAAACTTCAGCTTTGTACCCGAATCACGTCTGCAACGCTTAATCTCCCGTTCATAAAGGACTTATGAATTATTTTATAACATCTTTAGGTTTTTTCCTCCACAATGGCGTACTTTTGTTGCTTGATGCAGCTTTAAAATGCATGTAGGTAGAATACTTTATCGTAAAAATACTTTTTTAACTAAAAATATTTATTCTTCCTTGATTCATTTGAAAATTCCTAAATTTCAAGGAACGCCAGGAATGAGGAATTTTGGCGCATTTAATAATCTTCGGTGGCCTATTTTTATTTAATTTATTTCATACAGTCTTAGGTATATGTTAAATGCTTTTCCGTTGTTTATTTTATGATTTATTCTTTTGTTAGCGCGCCTAAAAAAAATAAAATTGGAGGCTGTTTTATGAGGAGGGATACCTCGGTACTCCCCGCAAGGGTAGAAATCCAGATTTGTGTGCAAGTATTTGGACATACCCCTCTGGTACATACTAACTATAGAAAAAAAACGTATATATGGCGAGCCTCCAATAACTTTAATATCTAAAACATTGAATATAGATTTATTTGAGAATAACCATGGTGATGTGCGGCGTTTGCTTTCCGAGTGAAATCACACTTTGTTTATCACATTTTGTTGAGTTAGCATTTTTTTTTCTTTCTTTTCTAACTTTTAACTCACTTTTATGTACATATAATTTATTTGTAGTACCTAAGCTTACGATGAGAATATTTTTCTGTTTGTTACTACCTGTGAAAACCTCTAATTGGTCTACTTTGTTTTCTTTTAATGTTTATTATAATGATTATTTGACTGTTGGTTTTCCTATAAATAAAAATAAGTACTCAAAGTATTTAATCTTGAAATTCCAGAGAATGAACTGGTGGAACTGGAGCTACCTGTACGTGATAGTCCCGGCCCTGATCGCTATCTTCCTGCTCATCCTGTTCAGCGTGCTAACAGTCCTTGCGGCCCTGCGGCTGTACGCGTACCTCACCATGGGCAAGTGTCGCAGCGAGGCGAGATTAGAAGGCAAGACGGTCATCATCACCGGCGCCAATGGCGGCATCGGCAAGGAGACCGCCATGAACCTGGCTAACAGAGGCGCCCGGGTTATCTTGGCCTGCAGGGACCTGGACTCGGCTAATAAGGCTAAAGGTAGGCGCACTTTACTATCGATGTTCGTAGAAAAACATGGGCATTTAGTCAACAATGAAAGCCCCACCCTTTCCCTAGACTGCTAAGACTATTGAGTCTTTTTTCAGTCCAACCAACTCTACCGATTTTTTCAACAAGCTAAACCGCGATTTTAAGATTGTTAGTGTGATAAAAATACGGATGAATTTACGTTATGTACGCGAACAAATGCTTTCATTGCCCCTACCACTGTCTCGGCTTATGTATTATAATTGTCATTGTTTCCATCACCCAAACCAACCAGAGTCTGCCCAAATTAACAGTGGTAGGGTATGTTAGTTTCTACCCCGATCATTATTTATTAGTAATTACTACCACGGACCGGCATACTGACTCGCCAGGCCCCCACCCCAGACATCCACCCGTGCATCCGCGGTCAGGGTCTCAATGGAGGGGGGATTAGGGAAAAGAGGGGAGGGAACAGAACGCATGTGTTCATCTCACACTATCATCCTATCATCCTATCTGGCAGACACTATTTCATACGTCCCCTGCCGTACCCTATCAATTGGGGGGCATTTAGTCAATGCGCATCAAATAATATGGGCCATGCTTAGAATAAGAATTTCAGAGAAGCGTTAAGCATACAGAAACGGCGTAAAGCGTTAGGCGTGGCGCGGACGCAGCGCAGGCGTGGAACAGATAAGGTACGGATGCAGTGCCCTATGCAACATTGGGTGAAAGTAGTAGTAGTAGTAGTAGAGATTAGATAATCGAGATCAGAACGTGCTCAGAATCACATAGCTCATATTTGATTTTATAAGTAAGAGTGTTATTAGAGAAATGTTGTGTTTAGATAACCAAAAGTTCATATTTGAAATTTTTACTTTTCAGATGAAATTGTCAACGCCACAAAGAACAACAAAATCGTAGTTATGAAGCTGGACCTCAGCTCTCAGAAATCCATTCGCGAGTTTGCTGAAGAAATTATCAAGAAGGAAAACAGGTTGAATATTCTCATTCACAATGCTGGCTACGCCCAAACATTCAAGAAGACGGAAACGGAAGATGGCTTAGAGACAACCATGGCTACCAACCATTACGGGCCATTCTTGCTGACTCATTTGCTTATTGATCTCATGAAGTCAAGCACCCCAGCGAGGATTGTAGTCGTCGCTTCAGAACTGTATCGTTTAGCGTTCCTTAACTTGGAAAATCCCAATCCTACGAATGGTTTCCCTGCGTACCTTTACTATGTGTCCAAATACGCTAACATTTGCTTCACAAAGGAGTTGGCTAGAAGACTCGAAGGAACTAACATCACAGCCAACTGCCTTCATCCTGGAATGGTAGACTCTGGAATCTGGAGAAACGTTCCCTTCCCGTTGAACCTTCCTCTTCGGCTCATCATCAAAGGGTTCTTCAAGACTCCTGAGCAAGGATGCCAGACTACAGTGTACGTCGCTGTCTCTGAAGAGTTGGAAAATGTTTCCGGAAAGTATTTCTTAGATTGTGCCGAGAGGGATGTACACTCTGGAGCGAGCGATATGGGTAAGGCCAAAAAGCTGTGGGAATTATCTGAAGAATTGGCTAAACTTCAACCAGGCGATCCCAAGATCTAAACTTATAATTATTTTTAATAAACATTCGTCAATTCACAAATTAGTGATCATAAAGTACCTACATGCTTTATTGGGGTATACTCATGTCAGTAAAAATTAATCCAACAAAACTATAGATGTAGGTACTATATATGAAGCCACTTATTTGTTTTATATATTTTTTTAATTAATAAGTTAAATTGAAATTAAAAACATCAACTGTTGTTAAATATGCTCTCTCAGTAAAAAAAATAAATATTTTTTTACTAAAAATCAGTATTGGGTTTCAAAATAGGCGCCCGAACATTTAATTATAAGAATAAGATACACATTATGTAATATTTTTATATTTTAGCCAAAAACGGTATCCTTATTACTTGTGGTCTTAAGTTTTAACGAGTCATTATTATTTATTGTTATAATTCAAATATTGTACTAAATGTTTGAAGATAATTTTAATTTTGATGTAATGTTCTAGTTGTTAATTATTTCATTAAAAATATATATATATTCTTGTCTACCTCGAATCTTTTATTTAAAAAAAAAACATACCTATTTTACCTCTTCCAAAAATTAAATACGCTTACGTTAGATTTGCTGGATAATTTTACATGGAAATCAAAATAATACTTTACACATCGATGGCTAACTCCAATGAGGAAATCCACTGCTACCCGGAATTGAATTTTAAAAATGCTTTCGTGTAGACGCGAATATTTAAAAATTTTGAAGTGGGATGAAATATCCCGAAAACGCACGCACAAATTAATAAAAAATGTTGAAAATAGAATTCATTTCAAAATCTTAAACAATGACGTCACTCCTTGTATCTAAGTGTAGTGTTTCCGGTTTCCGTTTTTAAACCCCGTAGCCGCGTTCATGGCATTTTAATATGGAATACAATCTACATACAAGCTTCTATTGCAAAAAAGATGGCCGCCATTCAGTCTCCCTAGAACAGCTGTTAACAGTAAATGACAGTTGAGTCGACGGTATATTTTATCTGTGCTTCTCGCGTCAGTTTGCATAGATTTTTGACAGTTTTGTTACTGGCTGGAGAAATACCATGGCCTTAAACAACCCATTTTTATGACGTCACTCCTGCAAAAATGACGCACTTAGTATATAGTAGTATTTAGCGCGGTATTTGAAATGTGCAACTTTAAAAAATCGTATCTTCATCAATAACTTATAAAAAAAATATTAAATATTTTTTTTTTGTTTAGTTAAATAGTAAGTTTATAGAAAAAAAAAATACTTTAGAAACAGTGGATTCCCTCATTATATAAAAAATTAACTTATTTTTTTTATATGGCGTCTAAGCATCGCGCATCAGTTCCCAAAATACAAAGACATGAATTCCAAACCAAGAAAAGAAAACCCACAAAATGAGCTAACTCATATAAAAACACGCAGTTTTTTGTTCGTACTATGAACTTAAAACACATTAAAACGTTGATATTGAAAAGAAAATATTTGTAAAAAGTACATTTTATCAAGAAAAACTAAATTTAAAAAAAAAACATACAAGTTGAGTAAAAAAATATTTGTAAGTATATTTATAATACAAAACTCTAATTCTGCAAATCATTATTAATCCATAAAACTGATCAGATCATTCAAAGACTCAATCGTCGTTTCTGTGATAATTTTTTTCAGTTTTTCGTTTTCATCTGTAATAATTTCATCTTCAAAGACAGGGACAAGATCGTCTAAAGCTAATATAGTTGTTAAGGTTTCAGGTTTAGAATCGATCAAGGATATTTCATTCTTTTTCGAGCGCAAGGATTTTCTGGACATGCTTTTATGCAACTCTTCAAGATGGGTGTCTTTAGTTTTTAACATGTTTTCTAGATGGCAGACCTGAAAGTTCAAAGCAAATCATAATTTAGTGCCATAATGCGCCATTAGATGCAGATAAGGGAAAAATTAAGAAGTCATTACATTAAAAAATCTGATTTAAATTTAGAAGACGAAAAATAGTAAGAATTTCACCAAGAATTATAAAATGGGGAAGGCTGCGGATTTATATTACAATTTTTCCACAAATAAAATTATGCATTTAATATTTTAATAACCTTTTGCTTCAAAATTTCAATGGCTTCATTTTTCTCAGATAAATCATTTTGAACAGTTTCATAGCAATTATACGCGATTACTTTCTTCTTGAATACTTCTATATTATCACCTCCACATCTTCTACGAACTGGTATAATTCATTATGTCTGCTAGAATATAAGAATAGGAAGAAGTTAAATAAAATGTTGATATTTCATTTTATATTTAACTATTAGTATTAATAAGTATTTGGGTAAAAAAAATTATTTTGGACGTAAAATTCAAACGATATTTTGCTTCAAATATAGCAAGCTTTGCAATCAATAATTTAAACATGAGAAATAAAAAAAATACGTAGAAAAAGAATAGTTTTTTTATCAATTTAAAGTTTTTTTTTAAATTATTTTTTTTTGTCTTTTAAAGAAATATTGAATTTTTATTTGCACTCTAAACTGCTATATTATTTACTGCATTTTTTGCACTCGGTGACAAACTGTAAAAACAATAGTTTATCGGGACAGAATTGATTTCTTCAACTGTTTAATATTAAGGTTTCTTATTGTAAATTGTTTATGTGAATAAAAAAAATAAAATAAATAAGCTCGTAAAAATTTATAAAAACTACTTATGCATTATAGCCTAATAAGATACATTAAACTCTTTTAAATAAATGCCAACAACACTATATTGGTGTATGGAATTCAAAATAACTTTAAAAAATATATACTTACTATCATCATCAATGGCCCCCACATCATACCAACTTCCATCACTCGATTCCTTATCCCCCTCAGCATCCCGCTTCCTTTTCTCTTCATCTTTCTTTATCTTCTCCATTAAACTAAAGAGAAGTTTGTCTATCACTCCTCGGGTGCAGTTACAAATATCTAATATCGCCTTCTCATCCAGGGGAATATGAAGCTTCTTCAGAACGTGCTTGTTCAGAAAATGCCAGTTTTCTTTTTTAGTCGCAACGGAAAATCTAGCAGAGTAGTTATTCATATTGACCAATTTGGGATAAATATGTTTAATGATTTCTGCTATTAATTCTAAGGAATTGAAAAACGGTAGGTGAAACAATCATAAAAGGAGCATTGAATAACTTTTGCACCACAAATACTTTACTGCGCTAAGTAATTAATTTGTCGAAAATTAACGGAGAATACCATATTTTAGCTCACACCGATCGCCACATTTCTGTCAAAGAAACATGTTTCTATCTCTTTCCTATGTAGAGATATTGAACTTTGAAAATTACGATTTCAACACGGTCACATTTTTTTTTATTTCCCAAAAGTTGTTTTTTTAGTTAGTGCAGTTTAGTATTCATGGTGCGATGTCGCTATTTTATTAGATTTTTATTCCGAGATACATTAAAGATACAGGATGTAACAAAACTCGATGAACAAGCGGGAAACCAGTGAATCTACGTCATATTTGAAGTCGGTTTTGTAGATTTTTTTTTTTATTTGACCCTTAGTTTAAAGCTATCTTTATATGACGCAGTTTACTACACAGTTTTCTGTGCAGTCTGAAAACGGTCCCGTATAAAGGTAAAACTGCATGAAAAACTGTGTGCTAGTGTCAGATTTAAGCTGACATGACAGTCAATGTTTTTTATGTAAACGTTTAAATAGACATTGGTTTATTGTATGCTTTTAAATACGTAAAAAACAAAACAATAACATATATACATAATTAGCTAAATATACAATTTCCTGAGAGCAAACATACGATAATAACTTACAATCGCGTTTCAAAAATACACATATTTAGCGTGTCTTTTGACAGAAGTTTGACAGACTGCACAGTTTTCTGAACAAGAAACTGTGTAGTTTTCTGAACAAGAAACTGTCTCATAGAGATAATTGAGTACGAAGAAATTTTTTGAATTTTTTTTGCAAATTGTTATCAAATATCGTGTATTTAGTTCAATTAATACTATCCAAAAAGAAAACAAAATTGAAAAACGCGTGTTAATAAGAATTTGACCAATTTCGCTTAATCTGCCATACTTATGAAAACTTTTGTGAGAAGAAAATTTTTTTTTTGTCAAGCTCAGATTAAAAAGTCATAATACACAATCGTCTCCATATACGATGTAGATTCACCAGTTTCCCGTTTGTACATCGAGTTTTGTTACACCCTGTAGATTGTTCGTACATATGCGTCTTTGTGTTACGGATATAACGGATAATCATTCTGAAACGTTTTTGCCTATGCAAACTATATGCGAAAACTATTTTTTGTAGAAACGTTTTTGAGACATCAAAATTAATTTAATAATACCAAGAAATAAAGATCCTAGTCTTATAATATCGAAGGGTTGATGCTATAATAATATGACATACTTCCATCAGAGAAATCTCTATGAATCCGATTTTTGGGCCTTTGAATACTCAATTTATCAAGCCATTTTTTCAGTTCCTCATTTTCTTTTCCTTTTACACTAGAGTCATCACTTTCAGACATTTTCAAAACAATGTTATTATGTATAAATGCTAAAAAATAATAAGCAACCTAAACTTCAAAATGTTAAGTGTGAATATTTATGATTTTTGTTTTCTTAATTCAAATAAGTATTAATTTTATAAATATAGCATGGGTATTTTATTTAATTTTATTAGTAGGTACTTGCCTAATTACTTTAATGTTGCCGACATTATAGAGAACTTAAATCGCCGATAAGCGATCCAAGTGATAATTTTGAGAAAGAGCCATTTGAAATTTTGAAAAATATTTTATTTGCATGTGCAATGGTAACTAACTAACTAAACATCACGCCATTTCCCCGTAGGGATAAGCAGAGAGGATAGAACGCCATACCACTCTGTCCTGACAGACTTTCTTTGCTACCTCTACATTCATACATCTTTTCATGCACATACGCCGATTATTCCGACTTTTCACATGTCCACTTTCAAGTACTTACTTGACGTACTTGGTCATGCCATGTCTTTCTCGGCCTTCCGCCGCTTCTACATCCAGGCACACTTGCATTTAAACTTATTTTAGCCGTTCTTTCATCACTCATTCGCTCGACATGACCAAACCATCGTTAAAGTCCTTTCTTACTTGGAGGAATCACTATAATAATATAAGTTTCTTTTTATCTATTTAATTTTTGATTGATTAATTCCGGCGATATCAAGATTTTAATAGTTTGCTTCATAAAATGTATCAGGTAAGCACTTGGTAGATTTTATACAGGACAGGAGACAGGACACTATCCGAAGTAAGTCATTTCCTTGGAGAAATCACTACAATATTGATATCCCAACAGAGACAGAGAAACTCTGGAAACGAATGTGGATTATCTAGATAACTTGGTTAAGTGGCCACTTGATGTATTACAACATTCCCCCATCCGCCCATCAGCTGATGGCATGACATATTTCGTAACATCTATTAGTATGAATTATCCTGCCAAACGTTTCACTTTACAAGTGATTTTCTCACTGGTGACATCTGTTGAGAAGATTGTTAAGCATTTTTGGCAATCAATCTTTATTGGTGTAGGTAAATTATAATATGTTTACATAATTACAAACTTAATACACTTTGAAATTAATTACAATGTATTAATATCTAATAAATATAATACAATAAAATTTTACGAGATGCACATTTGATTGTGAATTTCTATATGGATAGTTGAAGACACAATATTATCAATATTTTTATGTGATTTATACAATTACAACATATTATTTATTTATTTGTCTAAGTATTTTACTTGTTTTTAACAAATCCATTTTATTTGATTTATATTTTTTATTGCATTACTTGGTGGAATTCGACGATTTGAATATAACTAATAAAAGTTAAATAGAAATACTTGGGTACACTTCCACTTTTATGTATTTTTGACCAGCTAGCGCTTTATCCTATTACGGGCATCTTCAGACTGTAACATAACAGTTTATTTTGTAAAAACTGTCTAAATTTATTTAGTGGTGTCTAAATTTATTTTGTAAAAACTGTTATTTTATACTATTGGCTTGTACAACATGTTACCAGTCTGAAGATGCCCGTAATAGGATGACAGCGCTAACTGGTCAAATAAATAAAAGTGGAAGTGTACCAAGTATTTGTATTTAACTTTTATTAGTTACATTCAAATAATTTAAATCCATTTAATGCTATTTTTATTATAACGTTTAAGAGATAAATGTAGATTCTAAAGAAAACTTTTAAGCAGTAGAGATGTTAAAACAACAAAAAATTACATATATACCACATTTTACAATTAAGAATTAGTCTCTTTAGTATTCTTTAGTTAGATACAATATTCAGTTTTTTACAACATGCTAAGACCTTATTTTAATTCAGTAAATGCTTTATTAATGTTTTTATCAGATAAATATTTAGCTATGTATTTACATAATTAAAAACTAGGGTAACTGATATTTGTAATATATCTTAAGATTTTTTATTACTAATTAATATTGCAACGAAAATGCGCATTGCTTTCGGTTACTCTGAACATTATTTATATCTACATTAATTCAGTCTTATTTTCAATAATAAAATTCAATGTTAACATTATTATCTCATACATTAGGAATACCAATGTGATTTTTAAAAGACATGGAATTTACTTTAAATATCGTCCCCCTTCTGAAAAAATTCCATTTTTGGCAGTAATATTCATATACGCAATAAGTTTTGTTTGACAAAAACATATAAGTCCAGGTATACCAGTGATTCTACGTCATATTTGGAGTCGATTTTTTATTTATTTTATTCATAGTTTTTGAGAAAATTGAGTACAAAATAATAAATGAAAAAAATCGCTAATTTTTATCAAATATCATTTATTTAGTCCAATTAATAATGCCCATAAAGAAAAAAAATGAAAAAACAGCATTTTAACAAGAATTTGTTTAATTTTACTTAATCTGCCATACTAATATATGGCTTTTATGAGAAAAAAAATAATAAATTTCAAGCTCAGATTAAAGTCATAGGTATTTTACATTTCGACTCCAAATATGATGTGTTTCACTGGTTTCCCGCTTGTACATCGAGTTTTATTACACCCTGTATAAATAAAATTGGTAAAAAAACTTTTGATTTCTTTGTGTAAGTCATACAACATATTTAGAGAACCAAATTCTCAAAATCGATTATCTCAAAACATGAATTTTGGACTTATGGTTTTTTGATAAAACAGGGACGATATTATGTAACTTATTATGCAGTTGGGAATTGGTATAAAATCAACTGGGTCCTGGGTTTTAATCCTTGGCTGGGCAACATGATGTGTCAATGAAAAGATACATTTTTAGAATAATTCACCGATAATTAGCAAAGTTACCTACATCCTAGAACGTGAAGCTCTTTAATAAGTAAAACATCCGTTATGTTAAGAAAATTATCAAATCGCACACTGGTTGGTTGAAACGAAAAAAAGGGAAAATTCCACAAAGGTACCTTTTTGGATTTGTTTAAGGAAAATTTAAAACAAAAAGGTTGAAGCGATTTCTTGGGTAAAAATTAATTTTTCCCAATTTTTTATTTTTTTTCAAAAATTTTTTTCGGGCCCAAAAATTTTAAAGCCGATGTCACCCAAAATAAAACCCCCGCAAGGGGGCTCCGGCCTAGGGGGGGGAAATTGCCCAAAAAGGGCCCTTAAAATGGTTGTTTTTTTAAAATTGGATGTAAATTTGGGGAAAGGTACGGGCGGATTGGGTTTTTGCCCGTGGCCCCCCCGACGGGGACCCACTGAGGGGGGAAAAAAAATTGCCCTTAAATAAATAAAACAAATAAAACGGGCGGTGCCCCCTTCGCCCCCGGACGGTAGTGGGGGCCCCTTTTTTGGGCCCGGGGCATAACTAAAACTTTTAAGTTTCCCCCCAATTTCCAAATTTTATTAAAATGGCCCCGGAATTTTGGAAAACCGATTTTTGCGGCCCTTTAAATTTCCCTTTTTGGTTTTTTAAAAGGGCAAATTTGTTTGCCCATGGGGCCCGGAAAGTTTTTAAGCGGACGGGATAGGCCACCCCCAGGGGAAAAAGGCTTGGGGGGCGATTGTTCGGGAAACCCCTTTGGAAAGCCGGGACCCCCCAAAGGGAATTTTTTCGGTGGAAAAGGGGTTAAAAGTGGGTGCAAAAAACCCCCAAGCGGAGAAAAAAACCGGTTTTACTAAGTCCGGGCAAACCGGGGTTCGCAAATGTTTGGTTTTTCAAGCGCAAGAAAGGGGTTTACTTTTAAAGGGGACCGATTAATCCAAAAGGCCCGGGGTGGGAAAAAGGAAAAAGACCCGCGTTATGAGCCGGGTTACTGGGTTTAGCTCCAAAGGGAAAAATTTAAATTTTTCCCATTATGGGGGAAAGGATGATTTCCCCTTTCCAAAATTAAAAAGGGGGCCCCAGGAACCCTTTTCCTGAAAATAAACTAAACCAAATTTCGGTAACCTTAACCTTATTTGGGCCTTAAAAAAACCGGTCCCCAGGCAAGGGAATCCAACCGGGAGGGGCCGAGGAAATGGTTTTTAGTTTAACGCCTTTTCCCGGTGAGTACCCGAAAAAAGGGAAAAAATTGGGTAGGGTTCGTCCCAAACCCCTTCCAAACCCCCCAAAAATTGCTTGAAAACCCTAAAAAAAACCCCAATCCCTGTTTGACGAGGGTGGGAAAAAATTCTGAAAAAAAAGGGGGGCCCGGCGTTTTGGGGGACCCGCCGGGAATTAAAAAAGGGGGAAAAGGGGTTTCTTGGGTTTAAGTGTCGCCCCGCGGATCGATTGGGGGTTTGTTCCCGGGGCCCAAAAGGCCCCAACTTTATGAATTTTCCGGGGGTTTCCTCGGCGAAAATGGGGTTTGTTTCGGGCCAAAATTTTGGTTTCCCGGAAACCCCCATTTTTTCGGGGAGAAATAAGGGGGAAACCCCGGGGCGCTTTTTTATTTTCCGAACCCCGGGCCCCCTCCGGGGTTTAAACAAAATTTTAAAGGGGACGAAAAACTTCCGCCCCCTTGGAAAAAAAACGGAAGGGGCAAAGGTTTGCTGAGGAACGTTAAATTTAACTTTCGTACTGTTGGAAACAAACTGGCCGCCGGGCCAAAAAAAACTTCGCTTTGGGTTTTCCCCCTTTGGGGTTTGGGGCCCCCATTGGGGGTTTTCAACGAGATAAAAACCCAGAAAAGGGGCCCCTTTATCCAGGGAAAAAATGGGGTGCAGGGCTGGTACAAAAAGTGGTACCCCCCCCGGGGCCTTAACCAAACAAGCCGGGGCGGGGAAAAATGGTAAAAACCCCCTTTGGGGAAACCCAAAAAAACCCCGGGAAAAAGGGGTTTAGGGAAGCGGCAAACCAAGGGTGAGTTAAAAACCCTTTAACGGAACCCGACCGGGTTTAAAGTCAGGTGGCCATTCAACGTTGGGAAAGGGCCCAAACCCCCGGGAAAAAGAAAAATTTTTGGGAAAAAGGGGGAAAAAAGATTTTCCTTGGGGGGTGGAACCGGGAAAGGTTATTTGCTTTATTTCCGGACCGGACCCCTTTTTTTGCCCAGTTGGAAGAATGGGTTGGCCCCTTACCAAACGATCCCGGCGCCTGGTTAAAACAAAAATTTTATAATCCCTCCCAACAAGGAAAAAGCAATTCTTTAAAAATCCCTCCAAAAGGGGGTGAACTTTTTTCGACTTGGACCCTTTAGGCGCTTTCGGTTTTTTAAGAATAAGGAAACCCCTTTTAAATCTGAAATTTGGGTTTCCTTTTTTATTGCTGTTAAAATAAAAAAGGAAATCTTCAAAGGCGGGAGGGGAAAAATTTGGGAAAACAAGGATAGGGGTTTTAAAGCCCTTTAAAGCGCCCTTCCAACTTTTTTCCAAACCCCCGGGAAATTTGGAAGAAATTTGTCGGTTCCCAACCGAAAAGGGGAAAACGGAAAAAAATTTTTTTAAATGAAAAAAAGATTTTTTGGGTGGCCAAAAAAATTAGGGTTTTTCTCAGATTAATTTTTTCACCAAGTTGAGCTTTTGAAAACGGGAATGGTTACATTTTATAAAAAAAAAACCAAGGAAATTTTTTAAGCCCTATAATTTGGGAGAAAGGTTGGGGAGGAAAACAAAAAAGCCCCGTTTTTTAATTCGAAAAAAATTAAGTTTTTTTGGCGTTTAAAAATGAAAAGAAAAAAATTCAAAGGGGGAATGGGGTTCCCCAAACGGGAGGTAGGGTTTTAATGGAAATTTCGTACTAAAACCCCGCCCCTGGGGGGCCAAAAAATTGGGGAATAAGGGGCAATCCGGAAAAAACTTTTAAGTTTTCTTTTTTTTAAAAAAGAATTTTAATGTGTTTTTAAAATTTACTTAAAGAAAAATTGTTGGTTTTTTTAAAAAAAAACCGGAAAAAAATTATATTAAAATTTTTTTCCAAATTTTTTAAAAAAATTTCTTTAACCCCGGGAAAAGTGGCCCAAAAACCCCGGGGTTTTTTTGTGCGGCCCCGGTAATTTTTGGGCCTACCAAACAAATTGGGTAAATTGTTGTTAAAAAATGAAATTTTTAAATTTTTACTTTTTTTTTAAATGTTTTATTGTTTTTAATTTATTAAAAGTTGTTTTTTTAAAAGTTTTTTATTAATTAATTTTTTAAATTTTTTTTTTAAAAAATTTCCTTTAAAGGCCCAAACAAATATTTTGGTTTGTTCCGGGAATTTGAATTAAAAATTTAAAATTTTAAGAAAACTTTTATTCACTAAATTTAAAGTTTTACTGCCCTTTCTTATTTTGGGGTTTTAATTGATTTTTTTTTATTTGGGGGGTATATTTAAAAAATTTAATTTTTCGCTGGAAAAACCCCCGAAAAAAAAGGGAAATTTTTTATTCTGAATTACCAAAATCTCTTTTTAAAATTTCCAAATAATTTTAAAAAAAATTCGGGGGAAAGGAATCCCCAAGAACGAAGGCCCCTGGGGCCATGCCCTACTGAGCTAGAGCGGACGGCCATTCATCGGTATTCAATTTAAAGCCTATCTCAATTAAGGAAAATCCGTACGTTACATGTCTCATAGCCTAAGCGGATGACACGAAAATATATTTCCGTGCAAACCGGATGGAAAAAGAGTGTGTTTGCAAGAATTGTATTGAAAAAGGCATTCAGTTTTTTTTTTATAGGACGTTGGATGACGGAGCGAACAGGCTTTTGCTGAATCCGTGTTTAAAGACCGAAAATCTGTGGTTAGGCTATTTCTAGACGCCAACATCAGATACGCGGGTACTACATTAGTTTCTGGTGAAACTTTGGCGCAAAGCATCAAAACTATTGGGTGCTTACATAGATACTAGTCTTTCCATGGATATCCAAATTAGTAAGACTGGTAAGTGGCATGCTTCTTCCATCTGATGGCAGATAAAAAGCATTTGTAAGCACTTGCCATTAGACGCGGCTCGATTGCTGATAAATGCTTTGTGGTATCCGTGTGGATTATTGCAATAGCATATATGCAGGCCTCCGAAGGTAAAATTGGATCGACTGCAATCTTTTTCTGAATGCTGCAGCAAGACTATCTTTGGAATATCGAAGGTACAATCATATATCATCAACTCTGCGTGAGTTACACTGGCTTCGATTTCCAGAGAGAGTTGAATTTAAATTATGGTCCCTTGTTTACAAGCAGTCCAGAACAGGGCGCCGGAATATCTATGGGAAGCGCTGTATCCCCCTACGGGCCTTGCTACAGGAGAGCGCCTCACACTCCGGTCGGCAGTAACAATCAGCTGTTAGCAAGATAACCCAAGCCAGCGCGAAAGCGAATCACCAAATTTGGGGAACGCGCCTTGGGGTAGCGGGTCCTAAGGCTTGGAGACACTCTGCACCTGCTGTTCGTGAACTGTGAGAGCGAAGGCAGATTCTGCGCATAAATTACAAACACATTTTATTAGGCGTAATCATTTAACGATTACGTGAAGAAGAAAAACATCGAAAATTCCCTGCATATGAGAGACCATTACAGTCGAGAACGTACAGCAAAAAAATATATTGGAAGCGAGTTACATATTTAAAAAATGTTTACAACCTTTAGTGGGGAATGCACGACAAACATAAGTTTTAGCGCCGATAGGTAAGGAGTGGAAACTATAGAAAGATTTTCAACGAAAAATTTTAACCTCTCCTTTCATTTCCGGACAATGACACATGTTGATATGTGTGATTCATTCTTGAATGATTTAAAAGCATATAGACACACATTTGAGGATGAAATGAGAGTGATAGAAGATATCAGGAAACAGCAAATAGATGATATAATGTTTGAAAGCTGAAGATAAGCCAAATTGCCAGTTGTTAATTCCCCGATAGTTGTAATGGCGGACCTACAAAAACGTTTGCCCAACCATATTTTACCCGAATAGCCAGCCCGAGTTTGTATATGATTTTATAATACGAAAACTCTGGACATTCAACTACACTGTGTATGGACAGCACAAACAAAAAAACACTAGATGTATGGTGTGGGAATGAATTACAAGGTGGGAGAGGCGGAAACGAGATGGCTTCTGTTGTTTTTTTAAATTCAGTCCAGGAGACAATAACAGGCCAATATTAAGTCCATAACAGTTTGGACAGACAATTGTCCAGGACAAAACCGCAATATAATTATGGTGATGATGTTCTTCATCTTGATGTAACCAATATCATCACTGGAGACGATCAACCACAATTTTGTTACGTGGTCATACTCTTATGGAGGTGGATGCCTCCCACAGTATCATAGAGAGGCGAAAGAAATGTTTAAAAACAATGTTCTATTTTCACATGTAAACGGTGCAACTTTGTACGAAGTTGTGGCCATGTTTAGTGTTTATCCTATGACTTTAAGTTCTTTTTGTTAATTTTCTTCCCTCTGTGAAAACAGTGGGCCATTTGTTAACCGGACAGAAGTCGGAAGGATGGAAACACCACATCCATATCAGCAATGGTATGGATGCAGGTGCGCAGAGGAGAATATGGGCAACTCTTCTACAAAACATCCTTTTGAAGACTGGGGACTTTTCTGTAGTTGAAGAAATAAAAGGAGGTTGCCGAGATTCCAGCAACTACTACCGCAAATTGAGAGCTCACAAAAATCCCAGTTTTAAATGGTTATAATTGGCAACACTGCAATATTAATTTTTTGACATTTCTTATGGCCATTTGCGTTCAGGTAGGTTATGCCATTTAATCATGGAAAGATACACGCTTCAACAACGTTTAGAAATTGTTAAATTGTTTTATCAAAATCAGTGCTCAGTTGTGAATACTGAAAGAAATTTAAGAAGAATTCATGGACGACATTATTCAGTTAATCGACTCACTATTCGTCGTATTGTAGACAAATTTGAAAACAATTTTCTTTTCCTACTGTATAATGTACCTAAAATAATCTGGAGGAAATGTGGTTTCAACAAGTCGGTGCCACCTGCCACACAACCACCTTAACAATCGATTTATTAAAAAACAAAATTTGGTGATGAAATTATCTCAAAGAAATGGTCCAGTCAATTATCCTCCCAGGTCGTGTGATTAAACCTTGTGATTTCTTTCTTTGAGGGTATGTTAAGTCATAAGTTTATGCTGATAATCCAACAACAATTGAGCAATTAAAAATTAACATTGAACGTGCTATTGATGAAAATACAGCCATATTTATGTAAAAAGTAATGGGAAAATTGGGTTCACCAGAATGCAGTACGTACGGAGAAGAGTTTGTGGTGGGTCATTTGAATGATGTTATTTTCCATAATAATGGCAAAAATGTAAACCTTTTTAACAACACAAAAATTTTGTGTCTCACTGAATAATTTATGTTTTTTTTTAAATTTTTAAATTGTATCATCCCTATTGGAAAACCCTATACTATACTACATATACGTAGGATTGTAATATTTATCTCTGTATACGGTACCTTATATTATGCATTTAATATAGGGTTAATTTTAATCTTAATTCAATTTTTGCTGAAGCGCCCTTAGGTAATAGTTTACAAAAACGGCGCTATAGAAATTATTTATTTTTATTATTATTTATTATTGTTGTTTGGACAACTTTGTATCGAAAACGACGAAGACTTCAATCGTATACTTCTCCACCGTATATACTCATTAACATGGGCCGAAATTATTTTTATGCATTAGACAATTCTAATAACAAAAATATGTTTGCCAAATGTATCAACATTACGTAAGTTAAAATATTTGTTGAATTGAATATAAACTTCTGTCTCCCAATTGGCCTCAAAGTTATAAAAAAAAAAATCTATTTTTTGACCTATTTTTAGCTTTTTTAATTTACACAGAATTAATATTATATTTTTTATTTTAACATTTTAACTGCATATTTACTTTGCATAATAATACCAAAATAATAATTATTTTGAAAGCAGTGAGCAGTAGTCGGGGTGGGGGGTGCACCCAATTTCACGCATGCACAGACTTGTGACCTCGAGTTTAGTAGTCTTAGTAGACTTTTTTTATTGCGTCCTGTAAATGTAAAGAAATTAGTCGATGTTTCCTGTCTCAGAGATCGCAAGATACCCGTGGTAGAGCAAATATTACCTAACGGACCAGCGAACATCCAGAAAAATGATTGATGATGATGAATATTGAAATCCGTTTTTAAAACAACAAAAATCTTCGCAGGGATGAAACAACATCACCAATGAATATTTCAATATCCTCCCTATCAAGATCAACCTGATTCAACTATATCTGATATCGGTGTCACCTCCAAAATTGTTGCACCAACGTCTCGAAAGAAGCCTACCCCTGCAGTCAATTATTCTACATTAGCAATAAAAACGTCCGACAGGTCTGGTATGGGGTTTCTGCAGAGCAGCAGCAGCCATAGCTTTAGCGGTTCTGCATGATACAAGTCCCGATGTTTCTATTTTAGATAAGAATAAGTTACGGTGAGTAAGAAAAAAAAACAAGGGAAAATATTGTGTCGGAAGATAAAGTTTTAGAGATTTATGGCTTGTACTTTGACGGACTAAAAAATATAACTCTTGTGGTCGAAAAAAAAGGTGGGAAATAATACAGAAAAACTATATAAAGAAGAACATTATATCATTAATTAAAGAACTTAATATTTTGGATACGTTGTGTGCCAGCATCTGGAACAGAAAATAAATTTGAAAAACTATTTTGAACTACTTTTTTGAAGAAAGTACCTATTAAATTAAAATAATTTACTAGCTATCGGCTGTGACGGAACCAATGTGAATGTTGGTAAATAATATGGAGGAGTAATACGTTTATTGAAAAATGATTGAAAAACCGATGCAATGATTTATTTGCTTACTACATATTAATGAATTACCATTTTAGGCATTTGTTGGAATATATTGATGGCGCTACATCAGTGCCACATACTTTTACAGGCCAAATGGGGAAGGAACTTGAGAAATGCGTAGGAGAAAAACGTGTAGTTAGTTTTTTTTTTAATCGGTACAGAAATGCAGAATTATCCATGCAAGATTTAAGTACAAACCAAATTATATCTATACAAAATTGTTATAGCAATCTCAACTGGAGTGGTTTCAAATAATTTGGCAACAAAGCTCCTGGGAAAATGTCTGATGCTAGGTGGCTTACACGAGCTAACAGAATTCTGCGACTATACATTTCTACAGAGGCTCCTACAAAAAAAACTTATTACATTGGCAACTTATATCGTTCAAGTTTATGCTGCAGTTAGGTACAATAAAATGTCATCCTACTTGCAAAGATGGATCCCGTCGTCTGTGGAAGTTAATTTTGCTGTCAATATATTTATCGGATGACCTTAAAATTGTAGTTGATACTGTGATACGAAAAAATAGCTACTTTGCTCATCCAGAAAACTTACTGATAACTATGTTAACAGATCTCAAAGCATATAAGAGAACTAGCTGCACTCAGAATTCTTTAGAGCTCGTACTATGCGAGTTAATAAAGTAAGACTATTTCCAGTTCCAATTTATAAACGTTTAAGTCACAGACTACTACGATCTTATAAATTGGCGGCAAAATATTACTGAACTACCATACTTCAACACATTTCTGACGAAGATCTTCAGTAGTTGTTCATAGCACAAGGTGGTGAGGGTGAACTACCTCTTCTACGTTTGCCCTGTCATACACAAGCAGTCGAAAGAGCTGTGAAGAATGTAACAGAAGCCTCAGCAACTTTGTGTTCAAAAACAGCAAGAGAAGGATTCATTAAAGCGGTAATAGCGTCTCGCAGTATTATGCCAAAATTTGAAAAAGTAAAAAAGGATTTTGTAGTAGTCGTAAAAATTTTCTTTGAATTTTAAATTTTTTTAAAACTCTTTTTCTCTTAAATACATTATAATTTGCCTTGAACTTTTGTTTTATTTTAATAATAGATGAAAATTATCCATTTACATTACAGTATGACAAAAATATATTAAATGCTTTTTTTATTTTAAATTTCTGTGGTTTCCACGTCAATTGGGAGACAGAAGATGATATCCATCTGTAATAAAATTTTATATACGATGACGTTATTTAGCAACTTTTTTCACTATTAGAATTTGATACAGTGCAATTTTTTTTTACCCATACAAGAATGGCCACGTTATAATTGCAACATTTATTAACTCATGTTTAGAATTGCAACAATTATTTTTTATATTCACATGAAGTAGGTACTCAGTTTATAATAATGTATTTCACTGTATTTAACACTGTATTTTTTGTAAAAGGCAATTAGCCGTCAATAAATAAATAAATTAGAAACTGGTTTTAAACGCAACAGTGTAGACAATGGCATAATCTCCGAATCGGTAATAAAAGTTTTGAAATCATACAAATATGGAGACGAAGTGGATAATATGAAAAAAAAAAAAAAATGAAAAAAAATCAAAATTGAACCAGGTAAACATTTGTTAAGAAAAGCACTTGCAAAAATCACCAAAACGAGAAAAACACTAACGAAACCTCCGCTGCAATTGTTACCGAATGCTAAAAATTCAAACCAATGCCAAAATTATATACCAAAAAATTTTACAAAAATCAATAATTGATTCTGCGGAGCAGTCAGGAATTGTAAAAAGAAAGATATTCTGTAAAATGTGTCACTCTGTTAAATATTTAAGCTCAGAATGGATCCCATGCATCGCATGTAAAGAAAAAATTTGTGCTGTATGCTCAGCTGGATCGCTTCCCTTTGAATTTATATGTACAAGGTGCTTCATGGACAGTGATGATAGCTTAGATATAGATTATGTACGGTACCTAGTGAGTAAGATAATTCCCATCATTTCAATTAAGTGCTCATGTCAAATATTATCAACAATACTAACATTTTCAAACCATTGTATACAATTAAGAATTCCTTGCAACTAGTAAATTCATCAAAAGATCAAACGTTTCCAAAGAATGTCAAATTAGTGTATTTTGACATAAAAAATCTGTTCACAAATGTACCAATTGAAGAAAGTAAAATCATAATTAAAAATTTCATTGAATACTCAAGCTAAAAAGAGTTTACTAAAATCAATACGCATTTGTCTTGATTAAAGTCATTTTCAATATAATTATAAACAGAAAGATGGGCATACCCTATTGGAGCCTCAACTATTCCAATAATTGCTGTCATTTTTGTAAATAACAGACCAGAGAAGAATTAGTATTTCGCATGCAACAAGGGATAATCTTCTAACATCTCTTGGTGAAGATCAATTTGTCTGTATTAAAGTAGATTCCCCAATTGCTGTCATTTCGTAAAATGTGTCCAGGGATAATTTTTAACATCTCTTGGTAAGATCAATGTAGACAAGTCTTAACATCCTGATTCCAAATACAATAACATCTAATATCTTAGCCTAATCTTAAATGCGCGAATGTTAGACAAGCAGCAGAATAAGAAAAGTGTCATCTCAGTGGCAGAGGGTTAGCTATTTTCAATAATAAACGACGTACATGTCGTACATATTCATGTTGACCCAACCAATAATCATTTAACATGGGACTATGTATTTAGATTTCAGCACAACAGGGTTTACATAAATGTCAAACGATGGAAAGGAAAAAGTTACTAAGTGACATAATATGTGCAAAGGTAAATGATACCAAGAAACATTATATTATTTTGTCGCTGGTAACTTTTTCTTTTCAACCGTCGATATGGGCACACATTGGATTTTTAGACATCATTTTACATAACTAAGTAATATCATTTACATTTTGGTCAATGGAAACTATTTTTTTACAGACTTAAAAATTACAAAAATTGATGTATTTTTGTATATCGGCTATCAGTTCATAGATCAATAGAAAAGTTTAAATTTTTACTTTAACAATATGAAAAAAGCTTTGGAACAAACATTTGACATGCTGTTTTGAATAATTTTAATAGTCTCGGTATATAATTTTGAAAAATAAGGGACAGCAAGATATTAATTTTAAAAAAAAAAAACATTATTGAAGTTCTTGCGATATACTAAAATATTTCAATTTTGGGACTGCTTTCAAATAGTCGGAAATAACTGCCAGAAAGCAGGAAACAAGTTGCGCCGAAGTGGGATTCGAGCCTAGAAATCCTGATCCGGAGTCTTTGAATCTACCACAAGACCAACAACCGGAAGTCAATCAGTATTTTTTTGCTGTAATATTTTAGTATTATTAAAATGTGATTAAGAATTAACAAATGTAAATACAATTATTCACTTGGTGAGACAGGTGTAAACAATCTACTGATTTCATTGTGACGAATTGCTAATACTTTAAAACAAAGTTACATTCAAAATTTTAAAAACATTATTTTTTACTTCATCCGTTCTAGTCAATTTGAGAACTGTAAGACTGTTCAGTAGTAGAATTTGAAAAATAAGAAAGGAAAACAAATGCGAATACTGTACAAATTCATGAATATGTCCTCCACATACTGGCCATTAGTATCCACAAATAAGATAAATATATATTCTCATATGTATTCATACTGAAAGTTGCCTTGGATGGATAGCAAAATACAATGAAATTGAGAATGTGTTCATGAGACTCTACTGACCTGTTTTTACTAGGAATTCTGGTCCACGTTGTTTCTTATTTGAAAGTCCATACTAGGGCTTAGGAGATCGGGGACTGTTGATAAAAAACGAGAGTCGTCTCTTCTTGGCACAGTTTTGTTTGAGTTACCACTATCGTCTATATTAAGGTGCTCTAAAAAAGAATCTCCGGTACCTTTTGTACTCGGTTCCAGAGTTTTTTTCTCCGAAACTCCAAATCCACGTGACTGCTTGAACTTTTTATAAGTGTCAATTAGAGAATCTACCGATTTTCTTCGACTCGGGCTTGGGATTTTTTGATTTGGTGGAGTGTAAGTAGGTTTTTTGAAATTGTTATCATCTGTTTCGGTTTCGATTCTATTAACAATTGAAACAGATTCCGTTGAAACGTGTTGTTTGTTATTTGGGACGTTTTCTTTCTGGAAGAGCTTGACAGATTAGGAGTTGAACCTAATTCTGATAAAAAGCTGGAGTAATCAATTTCTTTAATGCCCGATATTCGTTCGTGTAAGTTTACAGATACGGGACGGTCTATTCGAGATCTTCGTTTATTGTTTTCACTCTCTTTTTCAAAGAGGTTAGGGGAAGATTGCGCTTTTTGCAAGATGCACGCTTCATCTAAACTTTCGTTGAATAAGTTTCCCCCCGTCTTGCGGAAGGAGCGATCGTTGACTTTAATCTTTGGTTGTTTGGGGAGCTACTGTCGACTTTTCCTTGGCAGTTGTTAGCATATTTCTGATGTATTTGGATGGAATAGGAGCTGGTTTTCTTTCTGTGCCGAATCGACTCATCGTTGTCGCATTTAAAGGATTCAAACACGTCTTATTTCCGACATCGTAAATAATTTCCATGTTTTTCTTTAGTTCCTCAATATTTCGCATGTAATCGGGTTTTTTATTTATTTTAAACACTGATTCTGGGTGTAATTTTCTAGTATCATCTAATACAGTTTTATTGAGTTGGCTAGTAAGTGCTTGAATGTTTCCCTGCTGTAGTATATAGGAGATCCTATCACCTTTGAATGGGTGTTTAAACTCTGCCAGTTTGAACTTTTCCATACAGTTACACCAGTACTCTGATAAGTCCTCTTCAGCTTCAGGTTGAAGATTTAAAGAAGGGATATTTAACACATCGTATACTCCGGATGGAGACTCTAAACATGAGAAGGAAGACTGCTCTACATCCATTGCCTCCTGTTAATAAAAAGAAGAAAAAAATGTGAGTATCTATGTATAAAATCTATGGCTTTTTTTAATCTATGACCATATTGAAGTAAATGATGCTACTACTTTTTCTGCGATTCTTAAAAATGAAAAATAACAAAGTAACTTGTTATACTTATATCTTACCTTCAGTTGATCATGAAATTTGGAAACTTCAGCTATCAACTCCTTGGATTGTTGTTTTATAAACATTACAAGATTCTTCTTCTCTTCCAACATGTTTTGCAAATGGGGCGTTGAATCACTGGGCGAGAACGTTTTCAAACAGTGAGTAATAACAACGCAGTAAGACTGCAAAAGATTCGGAAAATACAATACTTCATTTTGAATATTGCTCTTCAAGATGGCATTCTGAGAGATGGACAATCCATTTTCAAAATCAGCGGGAACCTCAAACTTATCTTTAGATTTTTCGTATTTCAAAGAAAATTTGTCGCTAAAATGATTTGTATGCATTTCCACAAGCTCTTCACTTCTACTTTTACATTTCCTGGCAACACTGAGGATATTAGAAGAAGTTTCGTTCCAAACATTATCTATCGTTGTGATTCGCTGGCTGATGAAGGAACACCAGTTTTCCATAAATTTGGATGGAGAAAAAACATTTGATAGATCTTTAACACGTTCAGCATTTTCAGGCCCTATTGCACAGTTTATCTTTTCCATAATTTCATCTAGCAACTTTTCTTTTTCTGATCTAACTTTTGCAACATTTGGCAAATTTCTTTGGTAAATTTCAGCAATGTTCTTCATGTTAATTGAAGTTGTGTGGCACCATGTAACTCTATTCACGAGTTTTTCTAGTAATTCTTTTTGTTTTGTGGTGATTTCTTCAAGCCCAATTTCATCTATGTTAACGTTGTGATTATTTTTATTTTTGCGCTGAATGTGAAGCTTGAGAGCGACTTGTGAGAGTTCAAACATGAGTTTTGTCACTTTTACGCCACCAGCATTTACAATCCAAGATGCAACTATATTGGAAACATGTCCAGGATGTTCCTTCGAAACCGTATTGACAAATTTTAAGAATTCACTGCGATATTTAGCTTCCATCTTAATTTCAAACATTGCCCAAGATGTCGAAGATGCAACGCATTTGGGATCAATTATAGATATTAAATAAAACGACAAATGGTGAAAAGCCGCTCCATTGGGTTTCTCAAACATGGATTCTTTGAAAACGGAAAGTAAATCCTTACTCATGGGATAATGCAATCCAAGAAGGTAAACATTCCTATGCAGCGCCTTGTGAAGTTTGGTTATCAACAAAACCTTCTGGTTTAAGCTAGCCATCACGAATATCCGAGTGGATTTAGAGAGCAACAGTAATAAATCACATTTGCCACTTTATTTAGTTTATACAATGATGTGTATGCATTAATATCATTGAGTTTATCACTTAATATTCTCAATAGAATAATATATTTGACAATCGAACAAAATTCGCAATTTTCAAACACGAAGCCACCATGAAGCCGTTATAGTATTGCCAGTAAGAGTGAATAAGTGTTTTTTTTTTTTTTAAGGAAATTTAGAGTATCTACGTAGACTCTCAAGTGAGCGAATATATTTTTTATTTACTAGCAATACTAAATATGCTGTCAAATAATAAAAATGGCTGAGTCGTCAAATGTCATATAAATATAGAATTAACCCTAAAAACCTTTTATTTTATATGCATAAAATTTCTTGTTCTACTTTAGGTAACTAATCAAAATAAGAATATGAGTTAGAGTGCTTGATTTTATAATATATATTTTATTTGGTGCAATGCGATGGGTTATTAAAATAAGATTATCCACGGTGTTTATTGTTTGCATCACAACATCTTTTGCAGTAACATGTTTAGTAGCAGTTCTCCCATTAACCTCAGGTAATACAATATGTTATAATGTCTGCAATCACCAACTCAGGAAAACATAAATATTTCATAAAATATTCCTAGTTGACTACATTACTACATCTTGTGGTTTGGCCTTGGTGATGATACTCTCTAGTGATAGTTAGGTTTGACTCATTTCCTAAATTCATGTCCTACTTTCATCCAATACTTTTGTCACCCGTTTTTCGACAACGAGCCTGTCTCATAAAATCGATCAGCACAGCCAGCAGCCTAAAATCGAACCTCATTATTCCACTCGGGAATCCTTAGTAATTTTTTCAATCCAATCCTATCATCACATATATTCCCTTCGAAATTCCTCCCAGTCAAACCTCAACATTCCATTCCAATAACCTAAAACCTGAAACCCCTCAGTTCACAGCGAAGCAGTGCGCTGGTTTTTCCTCATTTGTGTCCGGGCCAATCATTGTGGTGTTTCCATAGTATTTCTAAGGATACTTCGCTCCTGGTGGTCCTTCGTCGTCTTCTCCTGCTCCTGTTGAGTCCCTCTTCTGGTAAGTCCTCCCTTAATTCCGATCCTCGCTTGGACGAAGTTTATCAGAGAGTCTCACCAGGGCGGGACCATCATGCATAGTATGTTTCCTAACCCTAAGAAAACTATGTATTTAATGAAATATGTTTTTGAACTTTTTTTGTAATGAATTATTGCAGATCTCACTTGCATTGCATGAGTTTATCCACCGTTTTCGAAACTAGTTTGAATCATCAACACTAATTTATTTTCTTTATACCTGAAATATAGATTTTTCAGATGGCTGCATATGCACAGTAGATGAGAAAACATCAGAAGTGAAATCATTTAAGAAGATATCGAAAGACCACAAATGGAAAAACCACAAACTAGCCATAATAGTCCCTTTCCGGGATAGATTCGAAGAATTACTCGAGTTCGCCCCACATATGGATAAATTCCTGTCGCTACAAAACATTGACCATCACATATTTGTTATAAATCAAGTGGACCAGTACAGATTCAACCGGGCATCATTGATAAACATCGGCTTCATAGAGAGTAAGAGTGATTATGATTACATCGCGATGCACGATGTAGATTTGCTGCCAATGAACAATGACTTACCTTACGACTATCCGGTTTCTGGACCGTTTCATGTTGCAAGTCCTGACCTCCATCCGAGATATCACTACCCCACATTTGTAGGCGGTATTTTGCTCGTGAAACGGGAGCATTATGAGGCAGTGGATGGAATGTCCAATAAGTACTGGGGTTGGGGACTGGAAGATGATGAATTCTATGTCAGATTAAAGGAAGCCAAGTTGAATGTTACGAGACCTACAAATATACTCACCGATACAACAAATACATTCAGGTATTTATTTTATTTTATTGTTTTTACGCCCATAGGGCTTTTACATAGACATTTTTAAGTGATTACACAGTAGGTAGTTATTCATTACCGCCAGAGATGGCATCCAGACACTGTTCCCTAAAATGCACTAGATTTGTGTTAAAAACATCAATATTGTTAGTATACTTGTTAGCCAGTGCGTGCATTTTTCGTATCGGTGAGTTAGCACTGTAATTGGTCGATGATTGGCTACAGTAAAATAGTGCATTACTACGGGTAACATGACCAGGCACTCGTATACTAATTAAATTTGTTAGTTGACAACAATCAAACATAGATTTTAATACTTTGAACAGAAAGAGCAAATCATTTAATATTCTTCTATTTTCTAATGTTTGTATATTCAAAAAGTTATTTAAAAGTTATAATTTATGTTTACAATGAGAATATTTAATTTAAAATTAATAAAGCGCAAAAATTTATGTTGGACTCTTTCAATGTTCTTTACGTGAACCCTGTAATAAGGAGACCAAATGACCGAGTTATATTCAAGCTGACTTCTTACTAAAGCAATATACAAAATTATATTGTATTACAACAAATATGTTAGTTTTAACACTCCCTTATAACTAGTCAAACATATTTTTAAAATTAAAATAAATGTTGGATTTCTTATGATATACTTCCATTTTGGGGCTGCTTTTAAATAGTGGAATAATGATTAAATAAAAAAACTTTTTTATAAATGTTACTTGCCTTTTTTCTATAAAATATAAAGTATACACTGCCATGTTTTTGGGAAAACTGTATTCCCGAAATTCTTCCACCACAAAATGAACACATTCAAGGACTGCATTTCAACAGCATTCAATCTACTTTTTCCTTTTATTAACTCCATGATTTGCTTTCATACATCGATGTCATATAGCGCAGATGTGTCGAGTGCTATTTTTGGTATAAATGACAAGTGCATTTTCCATATTTTTTATGACAATATAGTGCATAATTTATTGTTCCAAGCGACATCTCACTTACTGTTGTCACAATTCTAATATGCAGTTGTTATTTACGCATACTTTGTATTATTATGTAAATTTTAAAATCGCATTTACTCAATCTGAGAATCTTACACTTGACATTGCACAAATAACACTTCAAAAAAACCTCTTTATTTCATAAGAATTCATTAAAGAATGTTTTTTTTTATCTGAATTTGAAATATCTTCATAATTTTTCATTTTTCTAGCCATATCCACGACAAAGTCCACAGGAAAAGGGACACAGTGAAATGTTACAACCAAAGAGAAGCAACGAGGAAGAGAGACAGAGAAACTGGTCTCCATGACGTGGCCTACAGCATAGTCAGCAGACGAAACCTCACCATAGACGGTGTCCCGGTGTCTGTAGTCAGTGTGAGATTAAAGTGTGACTTTCAAAAGACTCCGTGGTGCGACTGTACCGCCCAGGTGACGGACAATGGTAAAAGTGTTAAGAAACCAAAAAGCGGGCCATCATGATACCAGAAATACGTTTTGTAATAGAACCTGGATTGTTTGATTTATTTAATAAACTTTTTGTACATATAGAGGTATACATTGGCGGGTTTATTGCCAAGTTGGCAATTTCTTCCAACCAACCAATAAAATAAAGTAGTGCAGGTATTTAACGTAAGAGCAATAGAAAGAAACACTTTTCAATACATACACACATATATTATCACACTCAATGTCTGCCTAGGATAGAAGTGAGGTAAAAACAGGAGTAAAATTCAAAGAATAGATACATGTTTTTCCAGCCGTTTTTTAAAAGAGATGACTGTGAAGGACTTGGAGTAGAAGGAAGAACTATGGGCAGGTATCAGGAGTGTATTTTGATCACGTGATCAAAGAGGTAATCCGTGATTATCCGGATTTCCAAATATCAAATGTAAATATGGCCATAAATATTAAAAATATTGATATAGGATTATTGAAAAGTCATTGATTTTGTCAATAAGTGTAACGATAGAGTCGACAAAGTAGCTCTGATGAACAAACTTAATTGACCCTGTTTATAAAAAGCTTTATATTTCCAAACCTGTCTGTTCGATGTCGACTTTTAAGAAAAAAATCTCAATAAAAGACATGTTGATATTTTTTAGGGATCATAAATTCTATTGATAACATATTGTATAGGTATCTCATGTAAGTTATGTCAAGGTTGTTTACAATCTGACAATTGTCTCCTAAGGCTGGAAACGTATTGGAAAGGGATTTAGGGAGTTTTTTTTTATAAACAAAATATGGTGTTGGTCTTCAAACATATATTATGAAATAATACCATCCAAATTATCCTTATTTTAAATTATTTGGATACTACATGACTTGTTCAGATAGAGTCCACTGTCGACAAACCGTCGGCAGTTTGCGTCAGAACTGCGGGACGTGGACCTGACCTGGAGGATGCGCTGGAACTGGCGGCCGATCGCTTGGCAGGCAGTTTGATTTTGTAATTGAGGCAGTTTGTGGAATCCATATGATCCACATAGGGAGCAGATATGGTATGATGATGACTAGTCCAGATAATCGAGTCTACTGTAATTAAAATTATAAACAATACTCATTGATAGTGTTATGGAGTTACAACAGTTTTGATTCTGGTTTTTTTTATAACCGTCTTTGATTCCATACAGTCAAATTTGTCTAACTCCACAAACCTGTTAATTGATTCAGCTACCTTGTAATGTGATCAATGCCTAGCGACTTAGTTTTAGGTACATCGAAAAAACGTCATAAATTTACCCGTACGCATCAAAATACTCATTTGACACTTCTAAAGTGTGAAAAAATGATGAAGCATTATGAATAGCGATAAATTTGTTAACTTTAGGGTCTAGATTATCAGAATATTATAAATAAATAGATCCCATACTAAACACTCACCTACCGCCCCCCTCCCGCCCGCCAGATCGCCGCGTCGTTCCCAGTCGCTTCGTCAATCAAGGCCGAGTGTCAAGTGTTTGGAACACTGCGTTGATTGATATTTTTAGGTACACTGCGCACGTTTGTCTACTCGTAAATTATGGTCATTATCGTAAATCTAAAATAATCACTTAACTAATCACTTACTCCGAACTTAAAACATACTAAAAAATCAATGTGTTGATGATATTCTAAAAAACACGGCGTATCACAAAGAGCAACATTACACTCGGTGCACATTATTTTTGTCATTTTACGTTTTTGTGGCTTTATGTTGGGACTGGGAACACACTCTGCACCTTCGATAGGGTTTTGGGTTTGTTGATGTGCTAGGTACTGGTCTCGGCATGTGTTTTAATAGCTCTGCTTTCAACACTCTGTTTGGGTTATTAAATTGAGAAGTAGATGGATCGGATCTTGAATAAGTAACAAATTTTAAAATCAACTGGCGAATAACGTTTAGTTGAAAATCTGCTAAAGGCATTTTAATTTTTGTAACAGATGTATATAAAAAATATGAGTTCATTAAAAATAAATCAATTATGTGAAAAGCCACTTTCTTTATACCACTTTATAGATTTCCGCATGCACGACAGAGAACTCAACATCATGTCAACTTTATCCACGGAACCCATATTTTTGTTGTACTCAACAACACATTTGGGCTTCCTGATGGGTTCTCCTGTCACACGGTTGATTTTATTTGATGGAATAAAAGATTCATCGTGGAGAGTAGTTAACATGTGGATTTCCCGCCTGTCGTGCCATTTTATTGCTAAAAGTGGACCGCGATGTTTATGAGTGGATTCTCCTTTTTTTAATTTAGGAAACTTGGGCATTTCTTTTCTATTTTTTCGAACAGTACCACAAGCGTGAACTTTTTTATTATATAAATGTTGAAACAGTTGTGGGCTGCTGTACCAGTTGTCACACCAGAGGCTGTATCCTTTTCCAAAATAATCCTTCATTAACGTGGTGACAACAGCCCCAGAAACTCCTAATGACTCAGTATCATAAATTTCAGTTCCCTCTCCACAATAAATTATGAAGTCTAAAAATATACCCAGTTTCCACATCACAAATCACAAACATTTTTATCCCATAACGATGGCGCTTAGACGGTATGTATTGCTTAAAACGAAGACGTCCTTTGAAAACTATCATTGATTCATCTATACACAAATTTCGGTACGGGATAAACGTATTTTTAAAAATATCACGACAGTGGTCTATTAACAATCTAAGTTTCACTAATTTGTCACCAGCCGGAGGAATGTCATTGTCTGAGAAATGGAGCATTTGTAATATAAGTTCATATCTATCACGGACCATGGTTTGACCGAAAATCGGACTGCGCAATAAAGGATCGGTGCTCCAGTGCTCTTGTATGGTTAGATGACGATTTCTCGTCATTAATAAGGAAATCGCAAAAAAAATATATAAAGTTCACGGACGGATGTATCTTGCCATTTGTGCATTCTTGATTTTTCCGAATACTGCACCGTTCTTTTTAAAAATCGTTGAAATCCGTTAGTAAAATCGACTATTTTAGTCATTAATATACTGGACTCAAAAAATGCAAAAAAAAGTCGAGTTCAGTCGATTGATCGGTCAAATTACTCCCAGGACTTAATCCTGATGCAAATTCGTCAAATTCATACACGATAGGGACGAATGGCCCAGTTATCCATGATCCGGGAACCCATGTTCCTCCCACAGAGGAAGTTCCAGGAATATCCTCAATGTCACCCCCGAGAAGTTCCTTGAATCGTTTCATCAGTTTCTTCTGGATCCGATTCGGCAGCTTCGTTAATAGCTTCATCATCACTTTCCATTTCATAATCTGAGTCAAATTCAAGTAAATTTTCGATTTGCTCCGTGGTCATACTTTGTTTAGCCATTTTCTTTTAAATAGATGTGTATTTTTAGAAAAAACAAAAAATTTATTGGTATTTTTAAAAAGTCAAAATTGATGCGTCACAATTCACAATAATGTCGAAAATGTCAAAAAATTACGATAAAAAGAAGATTGTTCAAAGATAAAAATGTGTTTGCACTAAAACATTGATTTGTAAAAATATAAAATAATAAACACTAATTAATAATTTAACACTAAAATCATAAGTCAAGTTTTATTTTTCAACTTAAATTTAACACCAGTGCAAAACCGTTTAAAAATAAACTGCAAAGATCGAAAAATTGAGGAACGCGTATTTTTTTTTCAAAAAAAACGAAACAACTTCGATGTTTACGTTATCAGCGCACAAACGTTACGATACGGTAAGGAAATCGATACTGCGCGTGCGCGTAGAGTCCTGCGTGAAGATAGCGTAGGTACATGCGTGGATACGAAATTCGGCGGGAAAACGTACCGAGGCAGTGGTTTGGTTCCAAGCTATTTTTTCTGTAAATCTTTATAAGCTTGAGACATATTCACATAGATGTCGACAATGAAAGAATCGGGCATCCGTTTCAAGGAAATTTCAACCGTATTTCGTACAAAATGCGTGCGCAACAAGGGTCGGAATCGCCTGTCACCATAGGATGACGCTCGCAGTTAACGGAGTGTTTTTTGCTGTCATCATTTGATAAAACCTACCGTATGTGCAAAACATAACATTTTAAGCGGTGCAAAAATTTGCTTATGAGTTCTAAAATTTTTTTTTGAAAAATTTTCCACCTAATGAAAGTAACTAACTAACTAACCATCACGCCATTTCCCCGAAGGGGTAGGCAGAGAGGATAGAACGCCACACCACTCTGTCCTGGCATACTTCTCTTGCTTCCTCCACATTCGTACATCTTCTCATGCACGCACGTCGATTATTCCGACTTCTTACATGCCCACTTTCAAGCACTTGTTTGAAAGTATGAAATGAAATGAAAGTATGTTCTTTTATAAAATATTAATTGTTTTTTTAATACTTGTATATTTTTTTAAAGGTATAAATAATAGTAGTTCTTGAGCCTCTTGTTAAAATTTGTATTTCGACGCATGGTAAGTAGGTTTTATTAAACCAGACTATAAAAAACATGTACGTATATTCATACTAAACCATTTTAGATAGTAAAGTAGTATTTTTCTATTCAAAACTGTGCCATAAATATATTTTCTACAATGTTCTGTATATACGACTTAGAATTAAGTAAGCAGTGTTAATAGAATGATTAAATGTGTTATGTCCTGTTCGCTACTTGACTAAAATATCAATGCAACTTACTTTTTGTGCATACAAAAACCAAATTAAAAAAAATTATATTTTACATCTATTTGCTTTGTTTTTTGGGATAACCCATGTTACGTTTTTTTTCTCCGATGTTTCGGCCACCGTTGCAGGCGCCATCTTCAAGGTGAAGTATGTGTGCTGTCAAATGTGGTGTGTTTATGTACTTGGAATTTGTACTGTGTCGCAATTGGCGGTAGGTATCTTCTAAACAAAGCAAATAGAATCAACAACGACCGTGAAAATTTACGCACACATCTTACATCTAGTTTGTAATAAAAGGCAATGTGGATGATATTGCGATAAATGAGTAACAAGAATTCGTATTTTTTAGTTTTAAACGTTGGACATTTCCGAACAAATGTATATTACGTAATATTTATTTCACCGTTTTAAAATTCTCATTAAAATAAATTACTTATGAAGTTCTTATGAACACATCAAGTCCTATAACTGATGCTCAATTTTGTGGTCAGTATTTTCATAATAATATATTGTATTTATGTACACACATACATAATATTTGGATAAGATTTATTGTAAAATATCTGTAAATATGCATTGTCATCATTAAATTTTATAGCATGTACCATAATATAAATATAAGAAATAACTTAACAGTATTTTTATTTATTATAACTTTGTTTTCTTTTCTGGGTGATTTCTTAAAAATGTGAATGGGAAAGGAAAGGAAATTTTAAGAGCTAAATACACTGTCATTTCAAACTGATTAAATCATAGATTTTTCAACTGACGAAACCAGCACATGTTTTACTGTACGCCCTCAGATTGATCATTTAAAAATGATCATGAATATACACCTCTGGGTTATAAATTAAAACACCTTAAGTTGACAGCTATTATGTATTTATTTGATTGAGATACATGACAGTAAAATAAACTTAATATGGGTGATGTAGAAAAATAACAATAAATATATTTTTACAGGATGCATCTAGGAATGATTAACAAAATAATCTATTATATTAATAAAAATTTTAAAATATTGAAATTTGATTTAAAAAAGTAAAAACACTTGTAGTATTCTATGCGATAACTGAATTTATTTTATTTTAGAAATACATTTACTTCTTCAAATGGGCTCTGTTGATTTTGGTCAAGCCGATTGCTACTAAAAATAAAAATATAAACCTTTAACAGTCAAATATAAAATCTATGATGTAACAAAGCCCTACAACTGGTCAACAAATAAAATTAATGACAAGGAAAGATTTCACCGAATTAATAAATAAATTAATAACGTTATAAAATAATTCAGGATCTAATTTTAGTATTTCTTCAGAGCAGCCTATCTTGGTGAAGACTCAGATTTAAATTGTAATTAAATTATTAAATTGATCATCGAAACAGAATTGTATTAGAATACCAACGAAAAGACAAATAACATTTTTACTTTACAAGATCAAATTGTTTCCACGCAAATTAGGTATTTTGATATATAACTAAATTTAGCAGAAAGTTAACAGATGATGTTAGTTTTTTTTTAATTTTTGTATTTCATTTGTGTCTGGGAATGACATTTACTACAACATTTAGAAACTTTAATGACTTGATAGTACCAATTGGTGAATAATTATTACCACCAATACATAACATTATTTCACTTGTACAACATTTTTGGGTGTGTTGTAGTGTAAGTTCAACCCAGCCAATGACAGGTCAGTAGCCCGTAAAGCTTGAAAAATTAGAATTTGAAAAAATTCTACTTCATCTCTGTAGAGATATAAATAATTTAATTATTTTTAATGGTTTTATAATTTTAAAAAGATGATTTTAAAAACGCTTTTTACTATAAAATAGGAACCCAAGTACCTTAAACCCACCAGCAGATTTAGTTTAATTCATACATATTAATAACATGCAAATTGACAAATTATTTTATGTTGATATAAACTAAAGATTTAACAAAAACCCTATATTATAATACTAATTTATTGAATTATTTGAGGTGTTTAATGATAATAAATACATGAATCATAACATGCTTTCATTTTTCCATTGTGGGTTAAATCATCTTTTGAATCAATAATGGCCATTTTTATATATTAAAATATGGAAAAAAATTAGGTACATTTTTACAAAGAGACACAACATTAAAGATTTTTTCTCTTGTAACTTACACAAAATTCTAAAAACGGATTTCATTGAAATTATTGATATTGAAACTCTATTAAATATCACAATAAAATACTAATTAATCTAAATATGTATCTCTTCTAGAGTTGCTAGAAAAATAACACATTTCGTTTCAAAATAGACCCTCCTGAGTTTGAACCTACAGTTAAAAATGTATTCTCAAACATCGTTGTTAAAATTCGATACTAACATTTGACCGAGTTTTTATGCATTACTCTATTTTTTGATATGAAAGCCGATTAATAACATTATCTTTGAATGGATAAAAATAATATAATGTATCTCTTCCTAGAGTTGCCAAAGAGAAAAATAGAAAAATAACACATATTCGAATAAGATATTCTCGGGAAAACTAGTATGCGCTTGTTTAATAATCCCGATCTAAATACGCGTGTTCCCTCCATAACCATAACACATGGGTTGAACCTTGCTTATTGCAGATTACTGATTTGATAAACTGGAGATAATGTGTATTGCATTTTCAGTCACGGGTCTATGGCTGAAAATGTATTGCAAAATAGTAAATTGCGATGTTCTTTAGTAATAATTTGACTGTCAACAATGAGTCTGGATAAAAACGGTTCCACTGTACATTCTTAAAAACATGATAAATTTAACAAGTGAATCTGGAAAATAATTTAAAATATGTCAATTAAACATAAAACCATTAGTTATTTTTACACTCACTAATATTATTCTTATTTTAATTTTTTTAAGCTCATAATAGGTGGTGCAGTAGTCCTATTTTACTTTAGCGGGAACGTGCTTGTCTACTCACAATTACTATTCCTACACAAATATAAAGAATTGTTTAATTTGATAATACAGTTCCCGTACTGATTGTTTTGTGAATTTAGTCCCTCTATTGTCCCTCTAACATGTTTTTTCGCACAGGAAAGATCGGCGCTTTTGTGCATGGTGACTAGTAGCAGTTTTATAAGTTGCTGCTTTTTTTATACGAATATGAACAAGGATATTATATAAAAATAGATATTGTTAAGTACTGTATTAAGTTAATATGTAGGAAAATGTTTTTTCTATGCCAATGTCTGCCGTGACAATTCTAAAACATAAGCAAAATACCATCTGGTTTAACTGTACCTGAAGCGTCCATGTTGACAAAAATTCCTCTCTAGGTAGCACATTTTTGCATTTGCTTTGTTTTAGGCTTGTACAAGAATAAAGAAATCTTAGATCACAATTCATTGCTTAAGTATAGCACAAAAATTCTAACACCAAGAGACACCACCAGGTTACTGGAATAAACTATATAAGTGGTCTAACTAAAAAGGTGTTTTATTTATTAAAATGCAATTCCACCAAGAAATGTCAGTAGATAATCTCAACAAATTGAATAGTTTAAAATTAAATTGCCCTTTATTAATTTGACTTCAAATTTAAAACAATAATTAAACTCGTTTTGCTTTTTATCTATGGAATATCACCTGTCAAAAAGTTTTGACCACATTCACATACCAAAAGCGAGCATTAAATTAAGATTAACCTGCAGTGCGATTATCTTAAGGATTTAGACACTTCTGCGCATACGAAATTCAGTACAAAATCGTATGCGCAGTAGTTGAAAAAAGTTAACAGAATCGAAGCGCTGGCAAAATAATGCCCAGCAAAAGTTGGTCATAATTCTAGTGGTTTAATAATATTAAACCTGCGCAGTTATATTGGACAAGATTTATATGTTGTGATAATAGAGGTCATTTTCGTTTGTTGCGTCTTCTGTGGCGGTTTTGGGCGCGAGCAGAACAGGCCTCCCACACGTTCTGCCGATTATCAGCATAATGTCAGCTAGAGAAGGCATGCAGGGTTGCCGTCCTGCAATAACATGCAACAGAGAAACAAAATGGCTACACAACAACTCATCAAGGATCGCTAAAAGATGGCTACACGGAATTTGACAGTTTGCCAGACAGAAAAATGTGATTTTTTACCAATTGACACTGTTATATTTTAAAAAAACATAAATATGTCTTTAGATAGACTAATGAATGACTCAGAATTTATATATATATCGACGCCTCCTACGTATATAATCGTATCCACAAATCCACAAATGAGTTTTTGGTGGATTTCGTCTGTATTTAACCATATCTTTAATTCTACCAAAACAAAAAAAATATTTTGCCAATAATAAGGGGTTTTTGGGGCGTAAATTTGTCGTATCTACAACCAATGCATATGAACAAAAAATATTTTCAAATGCTCCTCCTGTAAAATCGCATTTTGTGGGTTACGATATTATACGTAGGAGGCGTCGATATATATATGTAGATCAATGAGAATTTGATCTCAACATTAGTATGACATATTATTACGTTACTCAATATGTTATTCAATATTCTGTTGATTCGGTAAAGAATTATTGTACATTTGATGTATGGCAAAATTTAAGTATAATCTAAAAAAATTAATATAGCTATTAACTAATCAAACAAAAAGAAAACAGACAAGTATCTTAAACGCGCTATACGCACAAAAAAGTGGGAATTTATTGAAAAGTTTAGAAAAATACAGTAGCCAGTAGGTAAGCACATGAGATACATTTACTAATGGCGCGTGTATTAATTTTTATGAAACAAATCAATAAAATATATAATCATTTTCATAATGTAGAAGAGAAAGTGAGCTTGAGAAAAAAAATATTAAAATGAAAGACTTGACCATTTAGAATAACATTATTAGAATACTATGTATGTTTGTCTCCAATTTCTTATTACAAACTGGTACTGCAATAAATGCAACGTTAAAAAAAAACCTAAATAGTTTAATTTGGTTATCAATGTGGTTACCCTCGCCAACTAAACAATGAGAAATTGTAAAACGCACTAGTAAGGAACAAAAATATGGATTTAAAAAATGTTGATGAAAAAAAAAATTTTTTCAAACACAGCTAAACTCGGTTACAACTAATATACTAAATGAGAACATTGCATACATTAGTTTACTCATACTTTGAAAAACTTAAAAAACCAGATAAGGGACATTCAATCTTTTTTTTTTGACAAGCCGTGACTGATTTATAAGGCATTTTATTATTTTTCAAGTATTTATTTTTAAAATATAAAGAGTTAGAACCATATAAGTTTAATTTGTTTTAATTTAAAATCACTGCCAAGATTTTTTTTTTTTTCCAGTTATGTAATATACATCAAATAATGGAAATTAACAATAAGATTACCTTCTCAGTAACTTCATTCTGTATTAATTTAATGTTGGAAATTCCAGGCAAACGCTCTATTATTGTTCCTTTTTTTTATAGTTCTCATTTTCTAAATCATACGATGTATAATTTTGTAAAAAAATATTTCACAAATAGAGCATTACTGCCATGAAAAGAAGACATATTGGGAAGACAGAAAAAATCTTAAATCGGGGAACATGCAACAAGAAAAACAATTGTAGGAATAACATTGTTTTAATTGTTCACTAAACATGTTCCTTTACTACAACATATCGACGGTTGAAAGGAAAAAGTTACCAAGCGACATAATATGTGCAAAGGAAAATGATACCAAGTTACATAGTGAAAATGTTACATGTTAATATATCATTTTCCTTTGGAATTATATTATGTCGCTTGGTAACTTTTTCCTTTCCTCCGTTGATATTATATAGGACAGTAAAAAAAAACATTTGCAAAGTTTGCAAAATCTACTTACTTTATCCGTGAAATACGCTTGTCACAAATATGAATTGAACTCAAATGGCAGTGGTATTATTGCAAATATATTAAGGCAATTATAACCGAGTTCAACTGTATTTTTAAAATGGATAATGATGAGTCAATGTTACTATGAATGTCTACATCTATTTGTAAAACAGTTTAAAATTTGGGCTCTAATATTAACTAAAAATGATGAAAAAGTATAGTCCCCGTTTTCTGACGAAGGAAGTAAAAACTTAAGAATGTTCAAAAACCGGTAATAAAATTAAAAAAATAGCACAAAATATAAATAACAAACTACATTAGAATGATTCTAAAAGCATATTTTCAAACGCCTCTATTAAAAAATTATAACAAATAGGTTATAACAAACATCAATTTTATTAGAATTTTAATTAATTTACTTTAAAATAAATAGTTCAATAGTTGAGACTTTTTGAAAGAAAAGCAATCCTTTAAAATGTAGTCTTTTTTTGACGATCTTGCAGAATAAGCCACTACAAAAATATCGGACGGAGCAATCAGTAAGTAAAGCGAACTGTTTTTATCAAAATGTAAAGAAAAAAGTATTTCACTATTCTGAAAATTTACTACCTTAGTTTAATAATTGTTTATCTTTTTTTAACAGCTTCTACTCATTCCACATGATGTTAATATAGATACAGTTTTTTTTTTTTAATAATTGATAAAAAATAAGACTTTAAAGATTCAACTGATCAGTTTGCCATTATTTTCGGAACAGCGAGTTGTAAATTTAAATTCCTTTATTAATACTAAGACTTAAAAAATTGTCTTTATTTTAGAATAAGTTATTAAATTTAATAAATTTTCAATAAGCGTATGATCAAATCCATTTTGATCTGATTTGAAAGTTTCTTAAAACTATTTTTATATCTCTATAATAAGGAATTATTTAAAAATATATTTTTATCAACTTTGTTGTATTCTGAAAACCTGTTTATTTTGATTTATTTAACACACACTAGTTGAAGATAGGAAGAAAGTTGTGCGGGATAATATTTAAGAAAATATTTATAATACACATATTAAAAATAGTAACAAAAAGTCTTGTTTTGGGATTCAATATTTTACAAACTAAGAAAATATCTATTCTTCAATTTTGTCTTTTAAGATTCGTGACTTTTGGCTATGGGATAATTTACATATTACAGAAAAAACATCGCATACATACCTTTTATACACTTTTATATACATATATATATATTTTATTCTTCAATTAATTTACTAACCTGATAAGATACATTTTAAAGGAAGATATAAAAATACTTTATTAATTATTAAATTCTATGACTATACAATAGAGAACAGTTTAAGAAGGCAATAGGTTTTTAGATATAATATAGAAGAAATGTTCAAAGACCAAAAAAAAAATTATATAGTCTTTAATTATTGAATCGTGAGCAGTATTTCAATGTTTAAAAATAACTTTTATTGATTAGTTATGCAGAATTAAAATAATGCCATTTGGAAATAATGAATATCCGTTGAAAATAAATTTATGAATGATCACAGGTCATACTATTTCAGCTACAGACATTTTGAGCGTTGGTTTCCATAACTTTGTTTTTTTTTTTAATTGACACTCCAAGGCCTTTAACACCATTAAAAAACTATATATTTTTGTTAAATTATGTTTTTTACTTTTAATCTTCAAGCAATAAAGCAAATGAAGTCAAAACACACTGTATTGTTACTGTGTTTTTTTGTGCTATAATCTCAACCAATGCAATGTATGAATTTATAAAGGAAAATGTTCACATTGTACAGGTTTCCTATAAATGTATTTTAAAGCAGTAAGTTGCAAACCAATGACCTGTGACCATTATTTTTGTGCCATCACTGACCAAACACAAATACAATAAACCATCTATTGGGCAAATATTGTAATCAATACAAAATAAAATTTGTAAGTGTGCCTAACACTCGTAATATGATTGATCACACACAATACATTACAATAATACTATAGGGTAGAAAAATAATACTTTAGAAGAGTTATTGGCACATGTAAATAGGAAAAGATTAGATTAGACTATAGTTTCTTTATCACTTAATACCTGGATACCGTGTTCGGAGAAAATGAACTTTACTACGTCATCGTAACTTCGCAGAGGACTCCTAGGACTGTCTACTTTTTCATCATCCTTAATTTTCAGCTTGTCCAAATCGAGGGACAGACAATTGCTGCTAATTTTAGTGGTGCCGTCGACCGGGTGACAGTTAAAATACAAAAACACTTCATCGGTGAAATCTGGTTCAAGATCACATACCTTCTTGTTGCTGCCGACCACTTTGTGGACCCCCGAAAGGTCGGTTATGACTTTGACCGCTTTTCTCGGAGTGGCTCGAACGTCCTCGTTGGAGTCGTGGTTTTTGTTAAGATCGCCGCAAAAAGATTTCGGCGATAGATCAGCGGTTGAAGAGACTTTGTTCGTAAGCCGGACTCTTTTCTCTTTGAAATGAGTGGCTTGGCTGTGGGCGCTTGTGTACACTTCGCTACTGTCTGCCTCATCGACTCCGATCAAGTAGTTCATGATCTTGGAGGATATGTGAGAATTACGAGGCTTCGGTGAGTCCGCCTTGAAGGAGCGGTATTCGTGCGGTGATTTCATTACCACATCATTGGGAGAAGGAGAAGGGGTAATGACAGAGGGTTTTAAGAAAGAATATTCTGTAAACTTACTGCAATCCGTTCCAAGTCCATTCACAAGTGTAAGCGTGTTGAGAAAAAGAAAAGTCAATTATGTTAGCTGCTGTTTCCGTTTGAATTTGTTGACCTGCACCGCACAATAATAAGATTAGTGAAAAAAACACCATATACTTATATATAGTAAAGAAGCATACTTTGAAGTATCATTTTAAAACATAATTAGATTATTGTATGATTTCAAACAAGTGTTGTTGTTAACAAGTGAAAAAACACCATGTACATAAGTTTTAACATTATAGTTAAATAGCATTGAAAATGAAGAAAACACATACTTACAGTTTCACAATACCATTTTTAAATGGAGTCAGATCACAACAATAATATAACCATGTAAATATATGAGGACAAGTTAGTATTCTAGGTAAAAAAATATAATAATAAAGAAAATAATAAAAGAAATACTTTACAGCACATTTCTTATTTTCTTCTGGTAATCAAACCCAAGATAGTATTACTATACACCACAAGACATGGACCTAAATATAGATTTTTTGCACTGGACATAAGCACTGCCGTTGTCATCTTTAACAATCTTTAAAACTTGTTACTTGTTACTATATAGTTTTTGTTCATATGTTTATACTTTTAATCTTCAAGCAAAAGTGAAGTAGAAAACACACTGTATTGTTACTGTTTTTTTGTTCAATCTACAGGCCAATGACCCGTGACCATTATTTTTGTGCCATCACTGAATAAACACAAAAATGGGCAAAATAAGTAATCATCACTTCAGTGTCCATAAAGTCTCCCTTAATACTTCCTAATACTTTAGAAAGTTCCTGCCGCTTAGACTTCATCCACTGTCCTGGATACCCACTTTACTACATCATCTTAAGAAAAATCCTGTCACAACTGACCGCAGACATAATCCTCCCAATCGATCAGCAATTGCTGTCTAATTTGTGGTGCCGTCGACCGGGTGACAGTTAAAATACCATGGAAATTTATCACTAGAGCAATGATTTTTTCAGTGTTTTACATATAGACCAGAAGCATGTTTGAATCATCTTATTTTTTTGATAATTTATTTCTGAAAGGAGATAAATACATCATTGGGAGAAGGAGAAAGGGGTAAAAGTAAAGATCCATTGAGTAAGCGTGTTGAAACGCGCTGTTTCCGTTTGAATTTGTTGACCTGCACCGCACAATAATAAGATTAGTGTGCATCGATATCATTTAAAACATATGTATGTGAAAATAAATTGCTCATGTGTTAAATTCCATTTTAGTATGGAGAATTAACCATGTAAATATATGAGGATCGCGTGATAGCCATTATTCCTAATTGATGTCGTTCTGGGAATCAAACCCAAGATATCACTATACACCACAAGACTCGGTCTTCATGTTTCTTGGTCTATCATCTAACTTTCTTGCTTCATGACTTTCTGCCTGCATTTCTTCATCCACTGTCTTTCAGAAGCACAATCATCCGCTTTGATAATTTATTTCTGAAAGGAGATAAATACATCATTTTAAAAGTAAGATGATACAAACGCGCTTGTGATCGATATCTCATATGTGTGAAAATAAATTGCTCATGTGTTAAATTCCATGATAGTATGGAGAAACCGGAGGTCGCGTGATAGCCATTATTCCTCTTGATGTCGTTCACCCATATCATCTCGGTCTTCATGTTTCTTGGTCTATCATCTAACTTTATTGCTACATGACCTGCCCATTTCCTTTCAACCATGCATAACTTTCTACCACACCACAAACTAAAAAAAAAAAATAAAAAAAATAATATTCTACTGGGTAAAACTGATATTTACATGTTCTGTGTTCCTGTTCCGTAGAGCTGATGTTGATTGATATAACTTATGGTAGTGTCGTCTATCAGGTACTTCACGCTCTCCCCTCTACGGAGAAGCCTCCGGATCATTGTAGAACTCACTTCGTTTGGTACCCAGTTGGTCACTATCGTTATATTGCGCTGGAACAAAGAAACTTCTCAATTATAAAACTAAACTAACTAACCATCGCGCTACTTCTCCGGAGGGGCAGACAGAGAGGATAGAATACTGCACTGCTCTGTCCTGGCACACTTCCTTTTCTTCCTCCATATGCATACACCTTCTAATGCACGCCGAGTATTATTGTTTTAATCTACACAATCTTAAGTTTTTACATATTTCAATTTGTAAATACTATTAATGAAGCACAAACGGCTTGTGCTTGAGTGGGGATTCAAACCGGGGATCTCTAGACTCAAAGATCGCAACGCTACCACCAAGCCACTACCCGTTCTACATAAATCAAGCTGTTACTCTTGAATAAAAATATTGTACATCTTAGGCTAAGAATCGTTTTAACAGTAAAATATATTTTTGTAAGATGAATAGGTATGTGGCATTATCATGTCAGAGGATATTTTTTTTATTAGGTATTTTAAATGACTTACCTTGTATCTAGTAAGAATATCTGAATTAAATATAAACTTCTCTGGATTGCAACCATTTCTGCTGACTACCACGAGACCATGTTCACCTAAAATCGCCTCCATCTGCAAACAGAAAAATAACAATACCTCAAACGTGTACTAATCGTGGCTTGATTATTGGAACCGAACCTTAAAACAAATATTATAATACTCACATCTTCTTCTGCCCATAAATTAGGCACAGAAAAAGATTCCAGAAGATCAGCCCCGCATAACAATTTCAATTGAACTTTTTGCTCTCTTCGCTGAAAATCATCCGTGTTATTCCCGTTGTTGTGAAACCCAAAGTTACCATTGTCAATGTCATCTGTATTACCGACCGAACGTTTCAAAATGGCGTCTGGCAGCCATGACGGAGTGTTGCCATCCAAATCATCATTGTTCACTCTGTCACTCAGGTAGGCGTTCATATAATTCTGAAAACACAAAATTAATTTTAATAAAATAGAAAAAAATAAAAAATAGTTTTTTAAAAACATAAGGACAATTTCGGAAAAAAAGAACACAAAACCTGACAAGCATCACAACCATTTTACCTTTAAGTCTGAGTTATAAGTCCAGTAAAACAATTTTACTGGAAGTGAGGTTAATAAGAGATGAAAGCAAATCTGAATAATTATGCAAGCGGTGACATGCAGCAATTCTTGATTACTTTTGTATATGCTTGTAAAAACCGCTTTCTTGTGGTCCTATGCATTACAGGGTTAAAAGCGTACTGTTGCAGAAGCACAACAATCTATATTTTCGCAATTTTTCAATTAAAAAAGCAATTTGTACTAAACAATTTTTTTTTAGTAGTCAACGATGCATACGTTTAATGGTTAATGTGAAGAGTTTTAACGGATACGGTGGTTTTTCATTTTCATAAATATAAAATGTCATCAAAAATAAACCATGCGTATTATTTTCCAATATACTATATACACCGTGCAACAAAACTCAATGTACAAGCGAGAAATCCGTGAATCTACGTCATATTTGGAGTCGATTTTGTAGATTAAAATTTTCTGATTTGACCCGTAGTTTTCGAGAAAGTTGAGTAAGAAATTTAATTTTTTCGATCTATTCTTATAAGTATATTGTTATCAAATATGATTTGTTTGGTCAAATTAATACTATTCATAAAGATAATAAAAGCAAAAATCAAATATTAATAGGAATTTGTGCAAATTTACTTAATCTTTTACAAGAAAAAAAAATATTTTTCGAAAGCTCAGATTCAAGTCATATTACACATTCACCTCCAAATATGATGTAGATTCACCAGTTTTCTGGTTGTACGAGTTTTGTTACTCCGTGTATAATTCAAATTTTAAAACTTAATGCATGATGTTATAGATCTGCAACAAACGATTTTTTCAAAACTTTGTAATGATTAAAAATGTTGTTATTTTTGTTAATTTAAACTCGATCAGATTTGATTTTTTATGGATTAAAATGAAGTCGTGGTTAGATTGATGATATCATGATGAATTCAAAGCATGATTACAGTTGTCTATATTATAACCTTACTTTTTTTTGCTCTGGTTTTGTCATGATGACCTTGTTTGTGCGATTACCGATGGTTAAACAATTGCTCTCAAGACATTTAGTTACAAATTGGTTTAAAGTTTTCTAAGACATCATATATATGGTGCATTGCAGACGTGATCACGAAATGAAAAGAAAATAAAACAAAATAATAAATCAAATGTTACTATAAATTTATACATCCACATCATTGATTTATAATACACTTAGATCTGCCTTGCAGAGTAAATTATTTAGAAAAAGTAATGACACGAAGATTCCGCACCTCAATACACTTACAGGGGTCGACCTATCAGAGCCCTTCGACTGCCGGCAAGCATCCGCCCACACACCGCAAAAGGTATGGGCTATATATAGGGTTACAGTAACAGTATGCAATACTAACGCGTTCCTTGCGAGGAGCGTTCATGAATTTTACCATGCATCTAAAATGACTTTTTTTTTCTTGTGGACGGGCTGTTGGCTATTATTTAAGAAGAAAACTTTCTTTGAATAATAATTATTTTAGGCTATGTAAACAAATATAAATAAACACTTACATGTGGAAAGTTACACCATCTTTTTTGTTAATTTTATCCGTACGGTTTTTACACGGTTTCACTACACAGGAAGGCTTTTCGGAACGTCCGACTCTGCCGGCGGTTAAAGAAATACTGAATGTCTGGCGGAGTTGGAGGTTTTGACGGAGTTGAGGTGTCATTCATTTTTTAGGTTCAGTTCAAATCTAAGTGTATTAATAAATCATGATCCACATCCACATTTTTTAAGTGTTTAAATACCTACATCAAATTACATAAATAACAAAATTAATTATAAAAATTAATGATGTAAAAATCATGTATCTACAACACAAAACCATCCGATTATCTACTTTCCCTGGACCAATCCTCAATTTATGGATTATTTAGGATTATTATTAACAACCTGATGATATTGCAGCGAGAGTCGTGTCCTGGTCCATCCCTCTTGGCTGACCTCCCAGTCGGATGCCTTGATCCAGTCTGAAGACTTGAGGGCCAGGTTCAGCATGGCGTAGCGATGCGAGGCTCCCACCAGACCCCTCTTCCCGTAGGCGTCGTGGACGGGAGACATTATTCCTCCGATCACTCTGTGGGAGCCAGCGCTGTGGAAATGATCTTTGGCAATTTCTGGAAGAAAACAAATGTAATTAGTAAGACTTTTATTTTTATTTATGAAAAAAACAAGTCTTAATTAGTACATTTTTCAAGATAATTGCATATGTATGTACAAATCCAATTACAGCTTTTCACAAATATGAAACGAATACTAAGTAATACTACTTTTAGGAAACACAAAAAATTAAAATTAGAAAAGAAAAACATAAGAAAAAAAGAGATGCACTGGTAAGGTAAGGGACGGTTAGGTTAGGGAAAAGGGAGAAGGATGGTAAAGATACAATTAATATTTAACATAATTATTATTTTTGAATAAATAAATACATGTAATATCACTTTACAACTTCAAACAGTTTCTTTTTATATGTTTTATTCTATTCTTTATATACACGTTATATACAGTTCAAAGATATCTAAGATATTTAGGCAGTAAAATATCCTTCCGTGGTGTAGCGAAAGTGCGTTGGGCTGCCATGCATGAGGTCTCGGGTTCGTTTACTGATGGCGGTCAATATGAAATATTTATTTGAATGTGATTCTCACAAAAACCTTAGACTGGCGCTGATCATCCTGCCTTCATGTAACAAATGATCAAGACTCATTGACAAGAAAATTGGAAGGGAATATGATATCTGGGCATTAATAGGGCTTATGACCTGTCATTATCCAGGTTAAGTGGCCACTTGATGTATTATAACATTCCCCATTTCGCCTAGTATTTGATATCTATATCTGCCAATTATCAGAACGTACTTAACCCAGCCAATGACAGGTCATGAGCCCCGTAATCGCTTAGATATCCATATTCCTTTCCAAACTTCTGTCTCTGTTGGTAAAATCCAGTTTTTGTCTACAAGTATTTGGACAAATTCAAAATGTAGTTTTTAAAAATAACTGTACTCAAGAAGACGGATGCAAGTTAAGAATTTATAAAAGTAGGTACTAAATTTTCAAACATCAGCATGTCCGTTGTCCGTTACAAACTAAGTGAGGGCAAGTTCGTAAAAAGTATGCAATTTTAACAGATTTGGCAATAAATATTTCGATACGGAACAAACTTACCAAACATACGAAAGTGCATCGGTGTTGGCGGGCTGAAAGACCCGCAGGCCATCAGAACGATCGATCCTTGAGACATTGTCAATTATATCGACGAAACAACCAATAATAATAATCACAATGTCTCCTTTTCGCTTGGAAACATTATCACTCTCGTCACTCGGTTCACAAATAAATATATTAGAACATTATCTTTATTATTAGTATTTTACATGCACTTTTAATAATACCATGTCAGATGCATTTGCACATTATTTTTATCAACAACGTTCGGTCGATATTATTTCAAGGATGACTAACACGACCATACATCGTATTGTTTCATTTCAATATTTACATCAAATATTTGTTCCAAAACTACAGTATAAAAATACACAATGTCACTTATTTATTCGTTCTAAATAAATTAAGCCCTGCAGGATAGAAATCTATTTTTTGCGACGTTTCGGAACATTTTTTCCATCACACGATCACACAAGGTAATTTTTATTCTTTTTTTATTCCATTCCACAGATTGTGGATTAATCTGTTCGTTCCATATTGACGTAAACTTTGGATGTTGCCATATAAATTTAATAAATTGACGAGAGCACATAAATGGATGAAAAAACGGGGCTTGTTCTCAATATAATTCAAATTTTAAAAAAATCTTAACCTCCTTGTTTTCCCCAAATCGCAAGACCAGCGGTGCGATTCTCTAAGGTTTTAGACACTTCTGCGCATACGAATTCAGTACAAAATCGTATGCGCAGTAGTTTAAAAACACTTACAGAATCGAAGCGCAGGGGTTTAAAGTTATTTTGATATTTTTTTATGTCAAAGTCCATTTTTTTTTTCAGTTTTTAGTAAGCTGTAGAATTGTGCAAAATTTGTCGGACTATATTTATGATATTTGCCCAATGATATTAAGTCATTAATATCATTGTATTTGCCTTTTAATTTTTTCAACAACTTATTTACATTCATGTAATATTCGATATTTGAACAACTTAAATGAATGATGTAGGTATTATTTCTATTATAAAAATTCCCTCAGTCCTAAAATGGTCTTAGTTCAAAAAAATCCTTGGTAAGAAATCCATAAGATGGGACTTTATTTTAAATACCTAAGTCCAATGCTACGTAAACAAAACTTCCTATTGTAGTGTTTTACTGGTAAAATTATAACAACTTAGAAAATAGTTTGAGTTTTCAATTTATTAACATTTCTAGAGAATAAAGCATAAGGTTTCTAAGAGAAATTCTCTTCCTTTTCCACATTTTCTTATCCTCTGTTTATTCCAACTTCTCCATTTTCTTTATTCTGACTTTTATACTCGTAACATCAATTTCATCTTTAATTTGATACACATTAAAGTTCTTGATAAGAACAATTGGAATCAGTTTTTTTTATCAACTCTGTATGTATCCTTGTTAATCATCAATAGCTTTAGGCTCCAACTAGACAGTTCTAGTTGGGATTATTCAGTTTGAGATTGTGGCTGTGTGGATGTTTGATTTGTTCAATGGTCGCAGAATAAATAAAAATGCAATTGACTTTATAAATAGTAATATTATTTCAGTAGAAAATAATATGGAATAAAATAATGACACTGTACAAAATATTTAACATTATATTATAATGGATGACTATTTTTTTATTTATAACACTGACTAAGTATTTTACAGAGACTTGGACATGTTTGATTAAAAATAATTCATTGATAGTTTATTTACAATATGAAACCTTAATATTATGTATTACAGATTTACTTAACTTTATTGATTTATTTTTTACATTCTGAATTACATAATTTGTGCAATAGTAAGTTTTAAATCAATGAATGAATGCTATAAAAAATATATTATGTCCTATTGTAATTTGTATATGTCCAAAGGCGTTCACATATTTTGATCTGAAAAAAAAAACAATATGGATCATCAATAGAAACACATAAAAGTTTATTATAACCATTTTTAAATCCTAAATAATTAATCCTGAATAAATCAATGTATTTTTGGAAGCATATATAAAACTCTAGGCATGTACATAAATATATAGACAAGTCATTGACTATCTTCTTTTATATGCTTAGGCAGATGGTCGATGGGTGTCTTGTCCTGATTTTCTTGTTTTATCTACTATTATACTCAATAAAATTTACAAAATAGGTTCACCTTCCTGTCAGACCTGTCGTGAAAGTTTCTAGATATATCAATGAAATAAATTAATCTTGTCATGTCAATGCACTTTCGATTACTTGTTATGCTTGATCATGCCATGTCTTCATTCTGACTATTATTTGCATTATAAATAAGACAGTTACCTATTTTGGGACATGGGCAGCGACAGGATTGTTAAGTTCTCCGATTCCTTGGATGAGACTGTGGACCTGGTTTCCGGGGCGGAGGAACTGCGGAGGCTTGCGGTGCATACCGACTCCTGATGGAGTGCCGGTCAGGATAATGTCTCCGGGAAGAAGAGTGAAGTAACTGTAAAATTATAAAATATACTTTTGATTAGTGAACATTGTTCTCAGCATGGGTGCGTAAAGTAAAGTAGTAAAAACTTCATCAAAACTCAATAGGAGAAAAAGTGACTGACAAAATATATAAATGCTATTTAATCTTACGAGCTGAGCTTGTTGATAACATCATCAATTCTGCAGATGAGTTCACTGGTTGATCCGCTCTGTTTCAGCTCACCGTTGACGGAGCACTGTACCGCCAAGTTGTGAGGGTCACTCACTTCATCAGCTGTCACCAGAGCCGGCCCCAGAGGAAGGAAAGTATCCATCGACTAAAGAGAACATAAAATACAATAGTTCACGCAAAATGCAGATTTGCAAAAAGAGTGGGTTATACACGGTGTAAACAAAACTCGATGTAAAAGCGGGAAACCAGTGAATCTACATCATATTTGGAGTCAATTTTGTAGAAATTTTTTTTTAATTTGACCCATAGTTTTCAAGAAAATTGATAGTGATTTTTTTTCAATGAATTTTAATTTTTTTAATTATCATCAAATATCATTTATTTATTCAAATTTATACTTTTCATAAAGAAAACAAAATAAAAAACAGTATTTTAATAAGAAATTCACGCAATTTCAGTAAATTTGCGGTACTTATGAATGCTTTTATGATAAGACACATCGACTCCAAACATGATGTAGATTCACCAGTTTTTGGGTTGTACTACGAGTTTTGTTACACCATGTATAGATTTCATTCACAGTACTAACCCATTCCTTACTTGCAAATTTGTTAGATACGTAATAATCAATGTCAAAGATATTAAATACTGTCCAAAATCCAAAAAAGTTGAACATAACTGGTAATGATGGCAATAAATTGAGAAAAAAATACATTTGATCGACAAAACACAAAATTTTTGTAAAATATGAGCAAGATGTAATTTACCAACTAGTTCCGGAAATGAACTTAAAAAACGTATGTAAGTGAAATGACTCTGAAATAGTATCACTTAAATTGCTAAATTATTACAAGACTTATGAGAAGAAGGTAAAATAGAAAAGCATACCTTTCCTACGAGGAATTGTCCCCCATTACGCTGTTTCTGCCAGTCCCTAGCACTGATATCCTGAGCCACACAGTACCCGGCTACGTAAGACATAGCTTTATCTTTTGGAACATCTAAAGCCACTTTGCCGATGACTACAGCCAATTCTACTTCCCAGTCAACACTCTGCAAACACAATTCCATTATTCATAATCATTTAGATTAGAATATAAAATATTCAAGCAATATGGTCACCGTTCGGAAAAAAAATCACCAACTTTAGAAACCCTGTTTTGAGATAATCAATGTTCAAGTTTTTGTTGTACAAGTGTGGTAAAATCTTTACTTTTGAAGTATTTTTATTTGTATTTGTATTTATACATATTTACATTACTAAAGAAGTTGACGTTTGCTCATTAAACATGATGACTTTTTCTATGTGATTCAAATCAAAATTTTATTAGACCGGAGTTAGTGACTTTTGCATGATCGGCAATGATATGTCTATATAAATATATTTTTTTTTTATTTATTTTCAAAAGAAAAAAAATTGTTTACAAAGAAATACATAAAAACACATATACATTAGAAAAAATAAACAAAAATCCCACCAAGGCATAGCCTGTTTGTGGGTATACTGTGATAGTCAATGTGAATGTGTTCACACTCTTTCAAGCAGCATGCACGAGGCAAAAGAGAAAAAGATAATTAAAAAAATACAAGATATTGATATATTTTATACAAGTAGAAGGGAAATAATTATATAATGTAAAATAAAAAATAACGGAGATTATGTTATTGTTATGGTAAGAATGATTCTACCTTTACACTTGTATCCAACTTTGTGTTAATTTTTTAAAAGATGAAAAATTAGGAAAATTTGAATAAAATTAAGAATAACAAGTGGCGTACTTCAAGGTTCTAACTCGGGACCACTATTATTTTTACGTTATTTCTTTATGCACATACTTTGGTGCATTGGACATTGCAATAAAAATACCAATTGCAGCATTATCTTGAGTGTCATGTTTAACAGATAAATTTGAAGGTACGGCTAGAATTAAGGGCCAATATTATTTTACATTATTTTCTGATTAGTTTAATAAATTTATGTACCTGGGTTAGGTGTTCTCTTAGAAGAATGGTGTCAGATGGTCCGATAACACAACTTGGGAATTTGCTGAAGAAAATTGGTTCCGTTGGAATTGGTAAGTTCTGCTCTTTGCAGTGTCCGCTAAAGAGAAAATAAAAATATTTTTTTTTGTCTATGCTCTGTAGAAAGATTAAATAAAAATTGATAAACATTATAAAAGTTAAGAAAGGGCTTTTACAATTATTCAGTCATGTCAAGCGCATGAATAATTAAAAACGGCAAAATATGTGACATAAAGAAAGCCAGGGCAGAGTCGTGAGGCGTTCCATCCTCTCGTCTGCTCGTTCAGAGTGATTGTAAAACAAAATAAAGTGAAGAGCATAGGTACTGATGTCTTAAATTTTTTTGTGTAAATTTATTTCAATAAGAATTTATTTATAAAATACTTATCATTACTTTTGTCTTGTATGCATATTATCAAAATAACTTTTGTGCGGTGAACTTTGTGAACAGTAAAAATGCAGATAAATAGGTACACAATATTATCATCACTAATTTTGGTAAACATAATATTTTGTAAGCATTTTTGTGGTATGAACATAATATTATACAGATAACACGGTAAATATTAGCTAATATCATTGAACATTAAAAAAAACAAGTGAATTTGAACCACAAATATGTTTAAAGAAGATAATGTAATGTACACAGTTTGCCGATGAGTAGTAAAAATTTTTTTTCAGGACTAAATATATAATTTTAGAAAAATGCAAGTCTGTAAGTATTATCAACAAAACCAAAACAGAAACTGTAATTTAACTCAATATGTAAATATATTTATTCAGGTTCGGATACTAATTAAATAATTATAAACATTTTAGTTTTATCAACCAGTTGTATTTCTCTAACAAGGTATTTTATTACTACCGTTATCCACACCCATTGATGCATAGGGCACTGCAATGGTACACCAAATTAGTTTAGTATATCTCAATCATTTTACTACATGAAGGTCAGATGATCAGTCTTACGCTTCAGAACCAGTCCAAGGTATCACACATGAAATATTAATAGGAAAATCTTAAGTAAATTAATATTCACGCCGACCAGTATTTTATTACACTGATTATTTTTCAAATTATTCACTCTTTAGTTTTATTGTTCTATTTTTGTATTATAAATAGTAAGTAGGTACCTACCAAGTGTGTGCTCAACAAGAAATAATGATTTGGCTTAAAGGTGTAAAATTTACATTTACCGACGATACACATAAAATGTCTATGGTCCGTATAAAATGTCTATGGTCATTTTCAGGCGGCCATCTTGACCGGTAATCGCAAGCTCTACCGCTGCGTGATCACCTGTAGCCAATGATGGACAAGCGGGGCATGTCACCATGAATCATATAAGTCGGGGGTCTTGAACTCCACCGAACCCCCGAGACTGACTCACCGAACCCCTAGGGTTCGATCGAACCCAGGTTAAGAACCCCTGATGTAAATAGTAAGAATGGTAAAAACAACTTATGGACAAAATTCAATTTGCAGGTGGTTTAATCAATTAATATTATGTCCTCACTGATCAGGACAATTTGGCGAGTTCTTTAAAACTTTGCAATATTTACTTACTTAAAGAAAATATAGAACTTACCTGTAGTTCAGTCCAACTCCGATAACTTTATCGCCCCCAGTAACAGGAGGCAACAGTTTTACGCTTGAAACTGGAATACTTTCGCACGAATTGCAACTAGCTCTAAAAATAAAACAATTTTTTATGAAAAACTGGATGTGGTAGCCTAGTCCTCATCAAAAGCTATTAGTAGAGAAACTTTGACAATTTCAGATACCTAATTTGCACTTATAAAATTTTAAATTTTGGATGTATTCTACAAAGCGAATTTTTTATATAACAAAACTTTTTCCTGCCGACTTCGCTATATGGAAGTGACTGTATGTAATTACAACTGTGTGCTTTCTAAATCAACATCAGAGGCGATGCGATTATGTAGCAAGATTGCTATACTCCCTGGCAAAACCGTTTGTAGATGCGGGTCGCAGTGATATTAAGATACTGTCGAGGAAGATATAAGTATAGGTTTTATGAACATCCTTGGATACTGCAGATTTAAACATCAAGTGTATGTGTGAGATTGGCATCTGGGAAAGTCTCATTAAACTACACAAATGTGTTGTCAGCAGTCAAGGTGTTAAAATAATAACATTAGGATTTTGGATGGTGATAGGATTCATACTTTTTTTTACATTATCCGCTAAATAAAGCTTGTAAAAAATTATCACAATTTTTTCTCTCATTTTTAGCTTATCAGTTATTTAGAAGTTATCAGGATAAATAGGTATTATTTGGATTAAGTTTGTATCTAAATGAATTAAATAAGAATAAATCTGATTTGTGATGCATGTTATTTTGATAATCTAAACACAACATAGTAGGCCCATAATCATTCGTAAATAAAAGTATAATTTAATGGAAAATTACGAAATAGAGATGTCAGAATGTCAAGGTCAATAGCGTATTACTACGATTTAATGGATTGAAAAAATAGGTACGTATGAAATAAATTGAATCTGTAGGTATACCACTTTATTTATACTAAACACAAATAATGTGTATAGTTTAGTGCAGTTCAGTGATCAAATGGGCGTTTAAGATATATAATCTGTGCGTTTACGTAAGAGAAATCACTTGTCATTTTTTATCTTTAAAATATTATAAATATTCCAGAAAAATACATACTTTTTACATTTCTCTAATAATCCTTTCCGAAGCACTTCCAAGATGGTTTTTGGTAAAGTGGTATCGGCCTTATTTAAATTCACTATTTGACCATCTTTCAAGTCTCCAATATTTTGTTCTTCCGAACCGGGAAGCGTAAATTGTACGAGCCTCATATTTGAAACACGCCCCGTCGACAAATGCCTGGCGAATGAAGAATTTGGTTTTGGTGGAGCGGGGAAGAATGTTGCCGACTTATGTAAAAGACCGCTAAACTTGTTGCGGTAGCACGATTTACCGACAACAATTAGGCGCATTGAATTAAACATGATTGATAAAATGGGAATAAATAATAATATATAATGTACTCGATAGTAAGGTTATTTATGTAAAAGGTAAATCTGACACAAGATTATAGACTTGACAGCTTGCTGATACGCTGATCACGCATCACGCTGATCGTAACAAAAAAGTAAGGCCACAAGTAAGGCTGTCACCAATAAGTTGCTGTCACTCGAAACATTTTTATTTCTTAATAAAATGGGAATAAATAATAATATATAAGTAAAGGGTAAAATCTGACACAATAGTCCGCGAGCCCACCGTCGTTTAACCTACGTCATAAGATACACGAACAAATCAATCATACAAGTCGATAAAAGTTATAATAATATAATATAAATGAGTGGTTCTCGCGGTTCGTTCAGATTTCGCAGATTCTCGTTTTTTTTTAAAATTTTATCATTTAAATATTATTGTTACAAAAATTGGTTCTAGGTCTTCGACTGCATAATAATTTATGAAAATTTTGTATTTGGCCAACCTCGCCTTACGGGACACATTGGGCGAATGACCTTTTCTCTTTTTTTTTTCAATGTCTTGTATTTTGAATTGAATTCCCTAGAAAGGGTTGCGTCAAATAACATTTTTTTTCTATACATCTTCGACTCTATCATTTTTTCTTTCTTTCTTTCTTTCTTTCTTTCTTTTTCTTTCTTTCGTTGTCTTTTATCAAGGTACTGACTTTTTTTTCTAAAGTGTCTTCTAATGTGTTTTTTATTTAGCTTTTCCTGCAGTTGTTTTGTCCTTTTGCTTGAAAGTAATGTATTTTTCATTCTTCAATTGATCTATTTTAGCTTGAAGTCCGTTCATTATTATATTTGCTCTGTATCGGAATTTTTTGCACAGAAGACGATGTTGCTTTACCGATGTTGATGTCCAGTTGTCATTTTTTTTTTCTAAATGGGATTGGGTTCGCTTTGAGATACTAAAAGATCAGTCTCTAAAATGATTTGGTTAGTTTCTGGAACATTCTCTGAATCTTTTTTATTTTCAGGAAGTGAGCCTTCAATTATGATTTTCTCAAATTCTTTCTTCTTCTCTTTCTTTTTTAAATAATTTAGAGAATTTTTCCTTTATCGTTTTCTTTGTTCGCATTGAGCTCTTGCACCCATATCTTTGATGCTGCAAATGGTTTTTTTCTCTTTTTTCATCAGGGAATCTCATTTTATCCTTCTCTTTTTAAATTTTGTAACGCTATGGATCGTTTTTGATTTCTTAATACTTTTATCGCCTTCGTAGTCTATCTTTGGCTAATTTCTCCTCTTTCGTAAGTTTTTTCTTTGTTTTTGCCTTTGTATCCTGTAAATAATACATAGGTTATTAAACAGTGACTAGGTATTTTAATGTTTAAAAATGCACAATTCTTCAGAAAAGAAAAAAAAAATTAAATAAAAAGGTGGATAAACATTATAATTATTATAATAAGTCTGAACATATTTGATTACTAAGAGATAGATTAATCGCCATGGAAATTAGAAAAGGCTATTTTTTATCCCTGAAAATTTACTAATATTCCAAGTTCCCTAAATTAAAACCGAATTCTGTTGCCACGCTAATGAAGTTGCGGAAAGCTTAAAGGTTTCAGGGTTAGAAGCATTTATTAAGCTAAACAGTTAACTAGTTGTAACAGATTAGTGCCAAACATAACGAAGGTCTCCGTCTCCGATGAAATGGATTTTGATTGATATTCCGTTTTAAACCAAGTTATTAAGAAACAGATAGTTTTTTACGGCACATCTGTTCAACGAAACTGAAAGACGGTTTTAACAGATAGCAATGCGTTAAATGCCTTGATTTAAACTGAAAGACGGTTTCAACAGATAGCAATGCGTTAAATGCCTTGATTTAACATTGAAAACGAATCAAAATTCATTACTTTACGGGGGCAGAATTTGATTTCGTGTAGCGGCTGCATTACTCATACTAATAATTATATGTTTTTGACCAAATGGCCTATATATGTATTCATACATTTTACTATATGCGCTCCCTATATGGAGCATACGGATTCCACAAATCACGTCCTGTAGTTCCAACGTAAACTGCCGACGGATTGTCAACAGTTGACGTCCTGGACATGTAGAAACTAATAAATAATTCTCGTTTTTTTAAGTCATTCAAATGAATCATATCTTAAGTAATAAACATAGTTCTCTAAAAGCTTATAAAAAAAGTTTATAAAAAGCGTACGTCTTACGTACAAAACAAACACAACACTAGACTTAAGCCCACTTTATATGAGACAGTTTCTTGTTCAGAAAACTACACAGTTTCTTGTTCAGAAAACTGTGCAGTCTGTCAAACTTCTGTCAAAAGACACGCTAAATATGTGTATTTTTGAAACGCGATTGTAAGTTATTTATCGTATGTTTGCTCTCAGGAAATTGTATATTTAGCTAATTATGTATATATGTTATTGTTTTTTTTACGTATTTAAAAGCATACAATAAGCCAATGTCTATTTAAACGTTTACATAAAAAACATTGACTGTCATGTCAGCTTAAATCTGACACTAGCACACAGTTTTTCATGCAGTTTTACCTTTATACGGGACCGTTTTCAGACTGCACAGAAAACTGTGTAGTAAACTGCGCCATATAAAGATAGCTTTAAGCCCGCTATATACGGGACAGTTTTCTGCGCAGTTTTCTATTCAGTCTGAAAACGGTCCCGTATACAACGAAAACTGTTTAAAAAAACTGCGTGCTTATGTCAGATTTAAGCTGACATGACAGTCAATGTTTTTTATGTAAACGTTAAGTAGACATTGGTTTATTGTATGCTTTTAAATACGTAAAAAACCAATAACATATTTACATTATTAGCTATATATACAATTTCCTGAGAGCAAACATACGAATTGTAATTGTAATGTTAGTTTAGGTATTTTATGTCATAAGTACGTATTATTAAGCGTAGTACCTATTAAGTCTAGTATAATTTTGTACAGCGCCCTTGAAGTGATTTACTCACGAACACGGCGCTTTAAAAATTGTCCGCATTTATTATTATTATTATAACTTACAATCGCGTTTCAAAAATACAAATATTTAGCGTGTCTTTTGACAGAAGTTTGACAGACTGCACAGTTTTCTGAACAAAAAACTGTGTAGTTTTCTGAACAAGAAACTGTCCCGTATACAGCGGGCATTAATATAAATTCATTCCTCTCCAAATATTTTCATTACTATCCAGTATAATTTTTGGCAGGATGGACGGCAATGAATTGGAAAGTAATGAAGATATTGCATTTAATTCTAAATTTCCCAAGTTATATAACGTATATAAAATTTAGGAAGTATTTCTTAGAACAAGCTTTTGAAATGGATACTTACTAGATACTTAACATAGATGAAAAATAATTACTTACCTTGAAAAACACTGGAAGGTGATGAAATTTAATGTGGACAATATAATTTTCACGCAACGAGAACGAAAAATAATTTATGTTGCAGCGACACGTCCTTCCACACAAAGACGTGGCGATAGACCAGCACGTGAGGCACTCGTGAAATATGTTACAGTTCATTTCGGAACAAATGTGGACTCATTTTATCTGTTTTCGTTATCTCGGATGAGAATGAAGTTTTTCGTTGGACAAAACTTTAATTTGGATTCTCTCTATGATGCAACCATTTTAAAAATGAATAAAAAAATATAACATACACCATATTTATTGTTCTTTCAAAGTAACTACTAAAATTTGTGTTTTTTTCAAAGATGAGTTTAGTAAACAGTCATCCAATTCACTGATTAACTTTTAGAAACGGAGAAAAATGAAATAACGACAGGTTTTTTTCTTTGCTGCTTGCTTATTTTCTGCACGATCCTTGGATACTTGATGGCATATATGCTGCATTTGGTCCTTTTTATTTCGATGGAAAAAAAAATTAAAAAAACATTTCAAAAATATTAAATAGGTCCCTGGAAGAGCGATTTGAACGAAAAATGAGAACGACTCAAATATGTTGTAAAAAATCAATTTCACGAAAATTCATGGGGAAAAATGGGTACTTCCGGTGCACTTTTTTAGGCCCAACCAACGTCATAAGATACACGAAACCAACTCGTTTCTAGGTTTAGATGGACTTGCAAAAAAAAATCAGGGCTGGGTGATACTTCACAAAGCGAGAACATTTTTATGAGGACTAGTCTCTTGGTAAATCCATAGTATATATCGTATTTATAACGTGTGTAATTATGATCTTAATCATTTAAATCTTATATCATTTGATGAAATCATAAATGGGATACACAAAATGTGTGCCTAAATCTATATTTAAAGGTATTTAGCACCCACAAGAATATAAACCTTTAACAGGGTGTTCTACTTGGAAAATGATGCATGTACCCATAGATACCCATATACCCAATTATATACAGCGCCCTTTCTCGTGAAAATGGCACTCTGTAAGTTGTCCTAATATTATGCTATTACTGTGTTCTGGATGTTCACTGCAGTTGTGGTGATGTTAGGGACATACTTTTTTGTGTACATGCATATATTTTGTAAATTTTGGTAGTTGAAATTAATTTATAATAAATACTCTTCAGCGAAAATCATTTTTCATTCTTCAACGTATTTGAAAAATGTCTAAGTCTAAGATGCACTAGGTAGCTGAAGCTAAAATTTTGGTATTTTTGTAACAAGTGAAAGATGTATTATAGTTATAACTTGTATGATTGTATTCTACGAAAACAATGCCAGACATTTTAAATTTCGATCTCCCGGGAAGGGAAGGAAGGAGAGGGAGGGATGCCGTAGACAATAATACTGCGATCACGTACTCTATACGGCCACTAATGTCTCCCGAGTCTTCCCCATACACACAATGACTAAAAACAACATTAATAAGCCTTTTGAGAGAAAACGGGAATTTCTGGCCGAAGTGGGAAAATTGTGCAGCGCCGGGTGGGAGAAGCCTTTTGAGAGAAAACGGGAATTTCTGGCCGAAAGTGGGAAAATTGGCAGCGCCGGGTGGGAGAAGCCGTCTCTCGGATCTGGCAGCACTGTCCGTGCCATATTGACGTTTAGGTAGAAATCTAGCGTCTTGTGGAATGTGAAATTTAGCTTTCAACGTGGTACTGGCTGAATATCCGGTTTTCTTATACCGGAAATTAATATTATAATCATATTTTACATAAGTTATAGTCTTGTGCATTTTTCTGAAGGTTTTCTGTGAATAATTCAAATGAACTGTGATATTTTTCTTGAACTGAATGAAGCCATTGCTCATGCGGCGTGTTGGACGGATCCCGAATCCCATTCTAAAACATACAAGGAAGTCGTGCTATGTATTCCCGGGAACCCGGGACTTATAGGGTTTTACACAAAATATTTAGAAGAGCTCCACAAATCGACCAATCTACCAGTGTGGGTCGTTGGTAGGTGAAAATATTAATTATTAATTGGTAAATTTCTCGCGTCTTTTTTATCAACATTTTCTGTAGATAACATGTCATTGTTAATTTATTTTTGTTACAGTGCAAAATCGAGCTTTGAACCTAATTCCTTATCATATATTTTTTTCAATAAATATGTTTTCCATAACCAAAAGAAGGAAACTAATAATTTCATTTTAATAAAAATATATAAAAAAAGTAAAAAGCATTTTTGCAGTTTATTTGTAAATTATTATTAAACTGGCAATTATTTAGGACTCTAGTGCAAATAGCAAAAACGATTCTTCAAACTAAAGCTAGATTTTGTTGAAAGTAACACCGTTTCATATTACTTATCAAACAAGCAAATTTCAAATATATGCATGCTATTCTACATAGTAGTGTTAATAATAACAAACATTATCTGCTTTTTTCTTGTTCATTGTAACCTCTATTGTATGGAGCTCGATCCATTAAAAATGAAAACTTCTTAAGTATTTACCTCCGTGCGAAACTAAAGATAGTGAATGAGGAACATTCCATTCAAATTGATATTAGATTCGCGGACTCCAGATTGGAATCTCTAGGTTCGAATCCTGCTGAACCACAACTTGTTTCCTGCTGAACCACAACTTGTTTCCTGCTTTTCTGGCTATTTCCGACTATTTGAAAACAGTACCAAAATTGAAATATAAATAAAAAAATCAAAGATAAATGTTTTTTTTACGATCAAATGTTTTAGGTCATGGCGGACACGAAGAACCAAACGAAGAAGACATTTCCCGTGAATTCGGGGTCAGATCAGTCAGAGGGAAAGAGCACGCCTTCAATCTAAATGGACAACTGCAACAGAAGATCGATTTTCTTACTGACATGATTGAGGAACCGACTAAAATCCATTTAGTCGGCCACTCAATTGGAGGGTGGATGGCCATGGAAATCTTGAAACATCCTGAATTAGGGAAGCGAATAGCGTCAGTCACACTTCTTTTCCCAACATTAGAACATATAGCAGACACACCAAATGGATTTTGGTTAAACAAAATCGTTCGTAGGATCACTCCGATTGTAATGCTTTTTGTCTACATATTTCACTACCTCCCATTATTCATAAAGAGATATCTCATATCCATTTTCTTCTTCTTTAACAGCATTCCATCTGAGAATTTACAAACTGCACTAAAGTATATATGTCCGTCGGTCATTGAGAAAGTTCTGTTTATGGCTTACGATGAAATGGATGTATTAAAAGAACTAGATTTTGATAATTTACACAAGAACAAGAGCAGAGTAAATATAATTTATTCAGATACAGATGGCTGGGCCCCTGGTAGCCATTTTACTAAATTTAAAAATCTAATTCCGGAATTATACGTTGAAGAAGTTCCCTATAGACACGCATTTGTTTTGCATTCTTCACAGGAAGTTGCTGGAATAACAGGAAAGTTTATAATGAAAAAAGAAAATTGAAAGAAGGATTTGTTTATTTATTTTATAGGTATAAGTGTTAAATACCTGAGATTTTAGTCAAATGGCCAGTTTTTGTTCTGACAGCAAATTCGTTATACTTTTTAAAAACATGAAAATATCTGCTCGTCTATTATGTTTCTTCTTCATGTACCTAATTATATATATTCATAAAATATAACATTAGTAGGTGTAAATATTTTATCAAAATGTAAACGCGCTGGTTGATAATTCCTCTAACTTTAATTTACAAAGATACATTTTTTTGTGTTCTTATTTATTTAATCACACAACAGCCTAATAACAGAAGGAATAGCATCACAAACACCCAGGCTTGAGAAAAATCACTTATAAATGTTTTCACCGGGAATCGAAGCCGGAACTACCGTATCGCGAGTCAAGGGTCTAAGCTATTACACTGCGGAGGTCGCCAAATGATGTACCCAAATATTACTACATATTTTCAAGCACAAGATGTTAATATAGTTTGATTTGAAATAGTATTTATGAATTGAAATATATGAAAATAACACATAATTGTTTTGATGCAAATTAAGCATTTAAATTTTATTTACATTTGAAAATTCTAAGGAAATATTTCATTTCACCACCTTATAATGAATGTAGAAGTTAATTGTTCAATTTCTAACTATACTAAAGATGTATTTTATTTATAGATATTTCATATTTAAGTTACCTTTGACCTGATGCTTAAGACTGAATATCTTACAATCGCGTCGCTATAAGTGCAATATTGTTTTTAAGGATTAAATCATTTAGCTATAATTATATTCTTTATCAGAAAACAAATAACTTTATGTAAGCAATATCGATAACTGTCATATAATAATAATTTAAGTAAATTGAATTTTATTTTACAGTATAATAATTTATTGTTTCCGTACTAACTTATATCTATCAGTGTGTAGTAAACATTTTTACAAAAAAATATAGTAATGATACCTATGCGTCTATGTGTTTATTATACAAAATCTATGTTTAGATTGGATTACAGATTAGATAGTATCTTTTCAATCTATTTAATAAAAAAAACATTTAAATCATGACATGTGTTTAAGTGTAAATTTCTGATAGGTTCTTTGAGTATCTTAAATGAATTTGTTTAATTATTATAAAATAAGTAATAAAAGTTAAATAAAAGTACCTACCTACATGGTACACTTTCACTTTTATTTATTTGGCCACTTAGGGTTTCACCCTTTTGCTAACACACACTAACAGGGTAAAAGGGCTAACTGTAGCCAAGTAAATAAAAGTGGAAGAGTATATTTTCAAATAATTAGATCGTGGAATCCCACCAATTAATGTCAATATAAAATATTAATAGAAATTAATACAATTTATTAGAATTTTATTTTAAGTCATGAATTTTAAATATTTTCCTTAAAAGTAATTCTAAAATGCTTTGACTTAACTGTTCTTTTTACAGCTATGAATAAATAAAAGTGTTGTTGATTGCTGTCAGACAGATATGTAGTTTATATAATTTATTAAAAATTAGTTAGCAAAGATTATACCAACGATATTTGTTAAGAATAATAAATAAAATTTACTGTATTTGGTCTCAATTGAATTAAAATTGATTGTTAATTAATTGTTTTATGATTTATTCGGAAGTATTTATTAATATTAGTATTGAGGTGAAAAGTAGCAGCTACTGATGCCTGTGCACAGAGATATACCTATACAGTAGAGACATATTCTGGTCCTCCAGTGACATAAACATCTGTTTTTCTTACCTAAGCCTTGATATTATGCCATTTTTATTATTCATTAAGTACCTACATATTTTTAACATTATCGAGGCGATGTTTTGGTAATTAAATAAATTTTAAGGTTATGTTATTTGCCCATGGGTCTCATCTATTGTATTTTTTATTTTTACTTTAATAGTAACGTCATCTTAAGCAGTAGAAAAACATTTGCTTTCAACATTTTCCTATTTAAAAAAAAAATTTCGTCACAAATGTGTTTTGCATCTTTTGAAAAATGTAGTAATTTGCCTAATATCAGGGTGTTCAATGTTGTATGTTGCGAAATAAACATTGATCTTTTCTTATATCAATTATGTTTCTGATCGTCTGCCAGCACTGAAGGTAACTATTGCCTTTTTTGATATTTTCCACCTTGAACTAGTAATAAACCTTTGTTGGCTAAAAATTATTAGTTTTTTTTTATTGGCTAAAAATTAAAATGAAAAATTACAAACGAGAGGTGCGATTATTTTTTATATTGGTTATTTTAAAGCAAAATTGAAGCAACTAAAGACACTCACTAGTTTAGGTCAGAGGGATTATCAGTATTATGCTGTCAAGTTCTACAATGAGTACAATGTGCTCCCTTTGTCCACCGGAACAATAAAACAAGAACTCAAAAAAGCTCAGAAAAGCTGTGTCAAATTGGATTGTGGAGGTGGGTAGAGTAGAGATAAACAAAATGATTCAACAATCACATGGATCCATTGTACCTATGTACCTAAATAATTAAAATAGTCCTCGGAACGGGTCACCCCAGTGAGAACAAATTTATTTCTTTATTTACTCTCTATCTACTACTTTGTAATATTTTTCGTTAATAAATTATTAAAAATAAACGTGTATTTTTTAAACAACGATAAACGAACGAAACACAAAAAATATTATTCTCTAAATTAAATGATATTTTTTGAACAACATTTTGAGTGTGTCAAAATACTTGTAGACAAGAATTTGGACACACTCAAAACGTTGTTAATAAAAATTAGCTGGTAAAAGTTATAGGTAAGCATAACAAATTGAAGATTCATCTTCAGGCGTTACCTAGTAGGTGATATAATTCGATAAGAATCTCACTTGCAATCATAAAGGTTTCTGCTAAAATGCTTAGCAATTTTCTCAATGGATGACGGAGAGTGTTCACATGTGAAGCGTCGCGCCATTTTACTGTATATTGGCAGATATAGATATCAAATGCTAGGTGAAATGGGGAATGTTGTAATATCAAGTGGCCACTTAACCCAGCCAATGACAGGTCATAAGCTCTGTAAACGTCTAGATATCCGTATTCCTTTCCAAATTTCTCGTCTCTGTTGAGATGTCAAATTGATGTTTTTTGACACCATTTTGAAAAATCGTTCTTCAAAAAAATGAGACCTTTGTCAAGATATTCATTTATTGGCTACTGAATTAAAATGAAAAATCACAAGATATACAAATCAAACTTGACGTTATCAATTTCCGCTGAAAAGGTAAAACCACCAGACAGACTACGTCTGACGTCACGCCGTGCACAAAGAGAGAGAACGCTTCACTTCGAGTCTCTTTCTTTTTCTTTCTAACTCCATCGAAACCCATATACGTGTCATACTAATGCCAAAATAATACAATGGCGTAATTGGGTAGGTGAGTTTTGTCAATAAAAATTATTAATAGAAATATTTATGTACCTAAAGAAATATTTAAGTACCTAAAGAAATATTTAAGTACTAAATTAATATATGATAATTAAAATTCATTATGTACCTAATATTTTGCACTTTGAAACTACCTACTTACAATAATTTCGACGAATCGTTCTGACAGACAAAAAATTAATCTCTTGCAGGCACTTACTAATTTGCAAAGTTTTTTTAAACAGTGTGTATAGTGAGGTAAGAAAAAGGTTAAGCAGGGTGTGTGTGAACGAAAGAGAAAATTGAATGAAGAGGAAAGGAATGAAAATGAGTCACAATTTCCACGAAAATAATATACAGAGTTATTTTTTAGTCAGTTAACAAAAAAAAACCCTGAATTCAGGGATAAATATAATACCCTGTATAAATGTATTAACTATTAACCCTATATATAACCCTGTATATATTTATACATATGATTTTATATTTTTGGATTTTGTTAATTTTATTGTTTTTATTTTAGTTTTTGTTTAGTTTTTGTTTTATTTTTTATTTTTTTATACTGTAGAATCTTATGACAAAACTTGTACTAGTTTTATAAGGACTACTGTATAATTTTATTTCTTACAATAAATAAAAATTACAAAGTTTTCTGGAAGGCGGTGAAAAACTCGCGGAATAGCAGTGAAAGTGGACGTATGACAGTTGTAGACAGTTGTTGACAGTTGTAGCTAAGGGTAGAAAAATGATAACAAGTGAGATTGGTATAAAAGACAGATGGAAGGAAAACTTTGAGGAAGTGTACGAATCGCACACCGGTAACTCGGGCGGTGTATCAACCTTACCTGAGCTATGCTTGAATGCAAATGATCAGGGCTGTCAAATGTATGCGGAATGGTAAAGCGCAAGGCTATGATAGTGTCGCAGCAGAGTTCATTAAGTCGGGTGGTAAAATAATTCTCACATGGCTACATAAACTTTTTAACTTGTGTCTAAGGGAGCACAGCACTCCACTTGATTGGAGGAGAGCTGTAGTTATGCCTTTATACAAGGAAAAGGGTTCCAAGGTTGAGTGCGGGAATTACAGAGCTATCAGCCTTTTAAGCGCTGTTGGCAAAATATATGGAAGAATACTGATTGAGAGAGTAAGAAATGTGACTAAAGATAAAATATGGGATGTTCAGAGTAGATTTATGAATAGCAGAGGATGTATGGATCAAATGTTTGCGTTACGCAATTTGTCGGAGAAGTTTTTGGCGAAAAACCGGAAGCTTTTCTGCGCTTTTGTTGACTTGCAAAAAGCATTTGATCGTGTTGATAGGAAAAAGCTATGGATGGTCTTATCTGAGTATGGAGTGAACGACAACCTTGTCCGCGCTATTGCTTCCTTGAACAAAGACAGTGTAGCGTGTGTAAGGGTAAATGGGTCATTCACGTCGTGGTTTGACATGCCTAAAGGAGTCAAACAGGGATGTGTGATGTCACCAGGGTTGTTTAACATATACATGGATAAATGTATGAAAAAGTTGAAAAATATGGGCGTGGGAGCGAGAATGAGTGGTATGATTGTTAGTTGCCTTTTGTACGCCGATGACGCAGTGCTTCTTGCTGATAGCGAAGAAGAATAATTGCAGTCCTTGGTTACAAAGGTTTACGGTGTGTGCAAGGAGAGTGATCTGTTAATGAATGTGAAAAAGTCGAATGTGATGGTTTTTGAAAGAAATGAAAATATGACTAAGTGTAAGATTGTAGTAAATGGCGATATAGCTTGAAACAGGTGGAAGAATTTGTATATCTGGGAAGCATGTTCACTAGTGATGGAAATATGGACAAGGACATTGAAAGGAGGGTTAGTGCCGGTAACAGAATTAATGGTGTGCCTTAAAGTCGGTAGTATCTTCTAATAAGTGCTTATCCAAAGAGGCTAATTTGGCAGTGAATAATGGAGTTCTGGTACCAACCCTTATGTATGGAAGCGAAGCATGGAGTTGAAAAAATAAGGATGAAAGTAGATTGAATGCAGTTGAAATGCGATCTCTCAGGCGAATGTGTGGTAAAACTATGTATGATAGGTGCACTAATGTTGAAATTAGAGCAGAATGCAAGGCTGAGATAAGCATTAACGACAAAATTAAGAAAGGTCTTCTACGTTGGTTCGGTCATGTAGAGCGAATGGATGATGAAAGAACGGCTAAAAAAAATATATGATGCGACTGTGCCTGCATGTAGAAGTCGAGGAAGGCCGAGAAAGACATGGCATGATCAAGTAAAACAAGTGCTTGAAAGTGGGCATGTAAGAAGTCGGAATAATCGACGTGCGTGCATGAAAAGATGTATAAATGTGGAGGAAGCAAGAGAAGTATGCCAGGACAGAGTGGTGTGGCGTTCTATCCTATCTGCCTACCCCTTCGGGGAAATGGCGTGATGGTTAGTTAGTTAGTTAGTTAGTTAAACACTAATTTATATACTGTACATAGGTGTAGGCGTAAGACATAACCAGAAATTTACTGGCGCACTTAATTATTTTAAAGAATATTTTGAAAGACAAAAATCGAGCGCATTTTTTAATGTAATTAAGAAATCATAAATTAATACATTGTATCTACTGGACCTTATTTATTTATTTTTAGGAACACCAGCGGGAAGGAACCCGCACCCCATTTATAGTTTTAATAGTTTTAAATCCGGCCCTGGGAAAACTCGTCACCTCATTATGTCGATAATTTTAATGGAAAAAACTCTGCATTTATGAATTGTTCCTTTGTGTAAATTTTCTTATAAATTAGACAACATTATTAGCTATTCTTTCGTAGTTTGTGAGCAGGTGGAGAAATCTATTTCAAAATGACTCCCGAATTTAAAATCGTTCCTATTCTTTATCTTTCCTGTTACGTGGGTATTTTTATCCAAGCGAGTGGTTCAAGCATTAAAGTTACCCTTAACGTAGTACATACTCGTATCGCTTGTTGGGGTGTTCTAGAAGATGAAAGACAACCTAATAAGCTAGTTGTAATTATTCCAGCATTAGGAGGTGCTGCTGATTCCTACGGAATTTTTGCTGAACGTCTTCATAATTTAACAAATTTTTCGGTGTGGGTTGTAGGTAAAACAAATCTTTTTTAAATACGGTAGTTCACGTCAAATGTGCGGGACGTGGAATTGATTTTGAATGACGTACGAGTCTCACATCTTCGTCTCTAACATTATTGCTTTATATACCCATTTCATAGTAACAAATCTTTGTTTGGCTAAGACCCAATTATTCCTTCTTCGGTCACCTGATGTTATTTAACATTTTCTCTGTGTGCTGTTTGAATCTGAGAAGACTTCTTGGTCAGTCATTGTTTCCGCTCCATAGGTAGTTAGGACAGTGGGTCTAAATTCTGAGAGCATACTTACTTACTGCAAATTTGATTTACGTTTGATTAAGATTTGCTACTTCAAATATGACAAGAAAAGTTTGAGATAAATTTTCTGAAAATTTGCATCTGAAAATACATATCCAAATCTTAAAATAATATACATCGAGTGAAATTTACATACTTCTGTCATAAATGAAATACTCATAGGAAGTTGGTGATAAAGTTTCGAAATGTGAAATTCAGTTTTTTAATAACCACCAAGAAAGTTTTCCTACTACTATTATACGTTTCCCTTATCAGCACCCAATGGTGCATAGGGCACTGCATTGGGCACACCGAGTGCAGTGATTCTTGATCATTTTATTACATAAAGGTCAGATGATCAGTCATACGCTTCAGTACCGGAGGTGTCACACACGAAATATATTTTTATATTTTTTTAATTTAATTTCAAAAGATTTTTTTTGTTTACATAGATATATGTACATTAAAAACACATATGCATTGAAAAAAATATAAACAAAAATCCCACCAAGGCATAGCCTGTTTGTGGGTATACTGTGAAAGTCAAACAGTGTGCACGTGGCAAAAGAGAAAAAATAAAGTCATTTATAAATGGAAAAATAACAGATAATGTAAACAAGATAATTTAAAAAAAGAGAACAAGATATTGGTATCTATACCGGAAGAAGAAGAGGGGAAAATAATTATAATATAAAAATAAAAAAATGACGTAGATTATGTTATAGTTATGGTCTTTATAGTAAGAATGATTCTACCTTTACACTACGAGTATGTATCCAACTTTGATTATGAAAGTCGCATGTAAATAAAAATTTCATCTTGAACCCCTACGGGAATCGAACATGCGACCGCATGCACGGTAGCCAAATGCGCTACCATTATGCTACGAGGCGGACATGGAGAATTTTCCAATAACACAATTTTTAAAGTTATAATACTGCAAAGCGGTAATCTTTCAGGTCATGGTGGACACGAAGTAACAGAAGGTGTGGATCCTGGACCCCTGAAGGGAAGAGAAAAGTACTTCACATTACAAGCTATACTGCAGCAGAAGATAGAGTTCTTCCGAACTATGGTGGGTCCATCCACCACGGTACACTTAGTGGGCCATTCTTTAGGAGGATGGATGGCAACGCAACTCCTCAAGATACCAGAAATCAACCAGAAAATAGCATCAGCCATCCTTCTTTACCCAGCTCTTGAAAATCTAGCCTCAACAAAAAGAGGATTAATGTATACAAACTATCCTGATTGGTTTTTTACATTCGTAGCAAATGTGGTAGACGCTCTATCACCAAAAGTAAAAATTAAAGTTGCATCTTTAATAAGTTACATTTTCTATAAAAAAGTACCTGACAATATTGAATCATTGATGCAAATATTGAAGCCAATTGCATATGAAAAGGTTGTATGTCTTCGAAATAACATGCTTGAAACAGTCAAAGAATTCGATTTAGATATTTTAAAAAGTAACGTCGACAAAGTAACTATTGTCTATTTGGAAACAGATGAATGGGTGCCGGGAAGTGTGTTTAGAGGATACAAACAGAAAATTCCTAGTCTTAAAATTATGGAAGTTCCATATGAACATAGATTCCAACTATTTTCGTCGTACGAGTTATCAGAAATTGTAGAGGAGATTCTTAGTGCTCAATAGTTTAGCACATATTATAGAAATTTGTAAAATAAATTTATGTAATCTTATCGAAATTGCACATACTTATTTCAATTTGTAAATCTATTATTTTCAATGAAGCCTGAACTCTTTGGGCTTAAAAGTAGGAATCAAGTCGTGGTGAAGTGGGGGACTCGAAGAACCCAACGCTTACACTGGGCCACCACCCGTTCATTGGTTAGTTGTTACGGCCTAGCGCGCACTTCAATTTTTGTCCGCGCGATAGTTTTACCGCGGGGGAAACTATCGCGGCGGGCAAAAAATCGTAGCATGCTACATTTTGGGAGCGCGAGCGGAGCGGGGCGATTCCCGCAAACAAAAAGTTAACATAATATGGGCTAGTATCGGGGTACACACACTGCCTGCGGGCAAAATACATAGTAGTTAAAGTTGCTCGAAAAGTAGGTATTATTTTTGAACCGGGGAAGAAATAAGATTAATTGTTTTATGGAAGTGAAGTTACGAGTAGGTACCAACCTATATAGGCCACGATTAGGTACAAAGAAGCAGAGCTGAAAAGAAAGGGCGTTGATCTTTTTTGGTGGTCGTCTTGCATTGGTGAATATTGACTAATGATAGACCACCAGAGATTTGAGTGAGTGAATATCTCGAGAAATAGGAAGGATGAAGATGAAGTAGGAGGTAGGAGGAAGTCGTTCCCGAGCCGCGAGAGAGAATAGTCGAGTCGATAGTTAATTTCCTTGTGTATTTTTAAAAAATAATTCAAATATGAAAGTACAATTTGTCTTTATTCACAACTTCCCACCTCTTGTCGACATGCACGGAAACTGGCGGTCGATCGCTTGACTTGGAGTGAGTTTGTGGAATCCATATGCTCCACATAGGGAACGGATATGGTATGATGATGTACATACATAGTAGTAGTATTTCCCCTTATCCACACCCGATGGTGCATATGGCACTGCACTGGTACACCTAATGCAGTGTATCTTGATCATTTTATTACATGAAGGTAGGATGATCAGCTTAACGCATCAGAACCAATCCAAGGTATCACACATGATAATATATTGATATGAAAATCTCATGTAAATAAATATTTCATGTTGATCCCCTACGAACGGGTACGAACCCGCGACCTCTTGCATAGTAACGCGCTCTTCTCTACACCATGCACCACGAGGCGGACGCATTAAATACACACAAAGTTAAAGAGAAATCAACAAACCTTTTTTGCTAAAAAATTAACACATTTCTTAGTATTTATCTCCATTATTAGGAACACAGCAAAGTTACATACCTACCTACATTCGTTTGTACCTACTTGGACTCTATTATTACAATAAGTCAATAATTTAAATTTTTAAATACGTTTATAAAAACATGATTTATTGTGCCAAATTAAAAAAAAACTGTTTTTTCTTAATAATAATACTAGTTAATACCCTGTGCGGTGCTGCAGCAGAAGAATTAATTCAAGAAATTTAATAATATCGTTTGAAAGAAAGGATTGTCTTATTGCATTGATATATGGCATTTATTTTGTAGAACTCCATGATATCTTATGTTAAAATAAAAAAAACGATTTTTTTGGTTCTACGTGATTTTATTATCAAGTTAGTGACAATTGTTTCGCCTTGTAAGGGCATTATCAAACTGTGGCGTTGAAACATTTACATCTTATTTTATACAATATTGGCTTATTAGTTACAGTTTTTAAGAATAGGATTCCACAGATGTTCCTCTCCCTATTCTTAAAAACTGTAACTAATAAGCCAATATTGTATAAAATAATCTGTATAATATAATCTGTATAAAATAAGATAATATAATATAATCTGTATAAAAAAAGATGTAAATGTTTCAACGCCACAGTTTGATAATGCCCTTACAAGGCGAAACAATTGTCACTAACTTGATAATAAAATCACGTAGAACCAAAAAAATCGTTTTTTGATTTTAACATAAGAAGAATTGTCTTGATCAATTAGAGTGATTTTACTTTTTTCCCGATAGTAAATACACTTATCGAAATTGGATTATAATATAACTACAACTTCTATGTATGTACATCACCATATGGATTCCACAAACTGCTAAGCCAAGCGATCGGCCGCCAGTTACCGTGCATCCTCCCAAGTCAGGTCCTCATCCTGCAACTCTGACGCAAACTACAGACGGATCGTCAACAGTGGACGTCCAGGACGCCGAGAACCTGATGCCTTGTAGCTACATACTATTATATTATACAGGGTGTAACAAAACTCGATGTGCAAGCGGAAAACCAGTGAATCTACATAATGTTTGGAGTTGAAAAAATTTTTTAGATTTGATCCTTAGTTCTCGAAAAAATTAAGTATTAATTTTTTTTTCGATTTTTTTTTGCAAATTGTTATCAAATATCATGTCTTTAGTCAAGTTAATACTACCCATAAAGAAAACAAAGTTAAAAAACTCGTTTAATTAAGAATTTGAGCAATTTTACTTAATTTGCCATACTTATGAAAACTTTTGTGAAAAAGAAAAAAAAAATTTTTTTCAAGCTCTGATCAAAAAGTCATATTACACAATCGTCTCCAAAAACCATGTAGATTCATCAGTTTTCGGGTTGTACATCGAGTTTTGTTACACCCGATAAAAAACGATTAACGCAAAGGTATAAGTCGCGCCAAGTAAAAAGACGCTGGAGGTAAGTGGAGGGGGTTGGTCTGTGCAAGTGACCCGCCCACCCCGCGTCGCAAAATTGATAACCTCTCATATTAATAAATGCTTAATTATCGACAATAGACGTAAATAATAATAAGACAACAAAATAAAATAAGATTTCGTTAACTCTTACGCGACTGTGTTAAAACCTCCATCTACATCCACATATTGTGTTCAATTTTCTTACACATCTTTTCAGTTGATACTGTGATGCAGTTTACTAGCTAACTTAGTTTACACTGATTTTATAAGTATCTAATTTACTAATACTACTGCTAGTTCCCTTATCCGCACCCAATGGTGCATAGGGCAATGCATCGGTACACGAAGTGCAGTTTATCTTGATCATTTTATTACATGAAGGTAGGATTGGTACCTACGATTCTGTACCAGTCCAAGGTATCATAGATGAATTATTAATATGAATATCACATGTTAATAAATATTTCATGTTGATACACTGTACTTGGTGTACCAATGTAGCACCCTATGCACCATTAGGTGCCGTTAAGGCAAAGTTTCGTTAAGGCGAAATTTCCACTACAGTATTTCCAAGCGTTTATTTTACTTTTTGCAGCTCGATTATGTATCGATTAGGGATGTCCTAATGCGTTACCGAATCGATTTCTCATAAAAATCGTCATTTTTTATGAAGAAGTTTTAGTCAATTTATCATTTTTATATTTTATTTTTGCTCAACATTTTGTAGTTTATAAACATACCAAGACGTTTAAAGCAGAGTTTATATTATATTAAGAAAGCGCTGTTGTAAAACTTTTTTTTTTAACAGTCTTTATTCAATAAAAAATATTACAAAAAATACATAAATTCTTTACAAAAGAAACTTTAAATACAGTCACAATAAACTCCTTAATTGGAGCTTGTCGTCGGGTGCAGGAGCTACAGAAAACCCAAATATGCATAGGACTATTTTATTGTCGTAATGTAAATTGAGAAATTTTGTGTCGCGACAAACAAAGAAAAAAAACAAATAGGTTTTAATTAAAATCACATTTTATATTTTTTCATGGAAAAAACAACTTGAACAATCCTCGTTGCATAAGCAGGCTCAAAAAACATCGATATCGATAAATGTCGGAGCTAAAGAACATGACGCTTCACTATCGTAAAGAAAAAAACATGAAGTATTGCATTTTTCGGTCTATGGTTGCCTGTCATTACGGAACTTCATAGGCACCCATGTGTCAAAAGTAAAATAAACGCTTTGAAATTCTGTAGTCTTTTTATCCTACTCGAGAACACCAGTACATAACACCGCAGACGCGTGATATGCACGTGCCTTGCGTTCAAAACTAGGTCACGGTAAGCGCACCCATTTTATTACGACGCGATCAAAACACTCTGGTATGCAAAACAATCTTTCTAATTATTTATTTTTCAGGATTGGTGTCTGAAGATCAGAGATAAAGCAGAAAAATTATGGACGTTCAATTTTTTTGAAAAATTTAATTGCGTTTTGTAAGAAACGCGATCTGTGACGTCACAGATGTCATTTCATCAACCATTAAATATTCAAATGTATTATAATATAATCCATTGAAAGTAATGCACAATGTACATTTAAATGCTAATTTGATGTTAAAATTATTGTCTTAGTGAAAATACGAAAAATATCATGTAAATAAAAGTAAAAATAATAATAATAATAGTAAAGGGAAAAAAATATTAAAAATATTAAAATCTGTCGAAAACACAACTCGCGTGTGGATTCTTCTGTACAAACTCAACATATATACAAGTTTCAAAAATTTGTCATACATGGTTGTCAGATGATGGGCGGAATGGGGAATGTTGTAATACATCAAGTGGCCACTTAACCCAGCCAATGACAGGTCATAAGCCCTGTAAACGCCTAGATAACCCACATTCGTTTCCAGAGTTTCTCTGTCTCTGTTGAGATATCAATAATATCTGATATCAGCCCAGCATGGGTATAATCCAGTAATTTGTCTACAAGTATTTGTATTCTTTTCAAAATGTTGTTAAAAAATATTTACTGGTAAAATTAAAGCAAATAAAAATTGGAGAGACATCTTCAGGCGTCTTCTAGTAAGTAATTAAGTTCGGATGAACCTTACCTACACCAATAAAGTTAGATTGCCCCCCAAAAAATGCTTATCTATTCTCTCAACAGATGTCACTATAGGGAAAAAAATATTAAAAATATTTAAAATCTGTCGAAAACACAACTCGCGTGTGGATTCTTCTGTACAAACTCAACATATATATACAAGTTTCAAAAATTTGTCATACATGGTTGTCAGATGATGGGCGGAATGGGGAATGTTGTAATACATCAAGTGGCCACTTAACCCAGCCAATGACAGGTCATAAGCCCTGTAAACGCCTAGATAACCCACATTCGTTTCCAGAGTTTCTCTGTCTCTGTTGAGATATCAATAATATCTGATATCAGCCCAGCATGGGTATAATCCAGTAATTTGTCTACAAGTATTTGTATTCTTTCAAAATGTTGTTAAAAAATATTTACTGGTAAAATTAAAAAGCAAATAAAAATTGGAGAGACATCTTCAGGCGTCTTCTAGTAAGTAATTAAGTTCGGATGAACCTTACCTACACCAATAAAGTTAGATTGCCCCAAAAAAATGCTTATCTATTCTCTCTCAACAGATGTCACTATAGGGAAAAAAAATATAAAAATATTAAAATCTGTCGAAAACACAACTCGCGTGTGGATTCTTCTGTACAAACTCAACATATATACAAGTTTCAAAAATTTGTCATACATGGTTGTCAGATGATGGGCGGAATGGGGAATGTTGTAATACATCAAGTGGCCACTTAACCCAGCCAATGACAGGTCATAAGCCCTGTAAACGCCTAGATAACCCACATTCGTTTCCAGAGTTTTCTCTGTCTCTGTTGAGATATCAATAATATCTGATATCAGCCCAGCATGGGTATAATCCAGTAATTTGTCTACAAGTATTTGTATTCTTTCAAAATGTTGTTAAAAAAATATTTACTGGTAAAATTAAAAAGCAAATAAAAATTGGAGAGACATCTTCAGGCGTCTTCTAGTAAGTAATTAAGTTCGGATGAACCTTACCTACACCAATAAAGTTAGATTGCCCCAAAAAATGCTTATCTATTCTCTCAACAGATGTCACTATAGGGAAAAAAATATTAAAAATATTAAAATCTGTCGAAAACACAACTCGCGTGTGGATTCTTCTGTACAAACTCAACATATATACAAGTTTCAAAAATTTGTCATACATGGTTGTCAGATGATGGGCGGAATGGGGAATGTTTGTAATACATCAAGTGGCCACTTAACCCAGCCAATGACAGGTCATAAGCCCTGTAAACGCCTAGATAACCCACATTCGTTTCCAGAGTTTTCTCTGTCTCTGTTGAGATATCAATAATATCTGATATCAGCCCAGCATGGGTATAATCCAGTAATTTGTCTACAAGTATTTGTATTCTTTCAAAATGTTGTTAAAAAATATTTACTGGTAAAATTAAAAAGCAAATAAAAATTGGAGAGACATCTTCAGGCGTCTTCTAGTAAGTAATTAAGTTCGGATGAACCTTACCTACACCAATAAAGTTAGATTGCCCCCAAAAAATGCTTATCTATTCTCTCAACAGATGTCACTATAGGGAAAAAAAAATATTAAAAATATATTAAAATCTGTCGAAAACACAACTCGCGTGTGGATTCTTCTGTACAAACTCAACATATATACAAGTTTCAAAAATTTGTCATACATGGTTGTCAGATGATGGGCGGAATGGGGAATGTTGTAATACATCAAGTGGCCACTTAACCCAGCCAATGACAGGTCATAAGCCCTGTAAAACGCCTAGATAACCCACATTCGTTTCCAGAGTTTCTCTGTCTCTGTTGAGATATCAATAATATCTAAAAATAAATATTTTTTGCACCATCTTTACTGACTCAAATGACTTTCTGTATTCCAGTCCGTAGGGTTGAGAAATAATGACGTGCTGTTCCTTAGTCACCACAAAACTAACTATGGTTTTCATGCTCCATTGTCTCGATTGTGTCGTATTGTAAACTCAAGACGGATCTGGACTTCTTCGGTGTAAGTCAAGATTTAAACATTCACTGAAGTAGACCCGATCCTGTCTTGAGTGTTACCACATTTTATTCTAACTGTCTAAGCTTCACCAATTTAATGTTCTGTTACTTATTTTTACTGCTTGTTATCCCTTTTATGCTTAACTATGTATTTAAAATGGATTTTTACGTAAATAAAAAAAATAAAATGATGTCGATAACTAGGAATCCTGCCCTAACGCAATTTGCACGCGATCCCCGCATGTCTACGGTTCTTGACTCTGTGAATTCAGTATAGAGAGATACTCCGTAAGAACACCGTTTTCAATGGAATCTTTTTGTACAGTTATTTAAGGGTTAAATTATCAGCAGTAAAACTATAGTATATATACATATATGTAGGTTAAAAATAATGAACGTTAAAAATACATTCAATTCTCAAAGTTATTTGAAGAAGTACGCTTCTTTCTTGTTTCATATTTTAAATTGATAATGAAGTGTGCATTTAAATTGGTTGAACTTAACAAGGTTCCAACTCGAATCGGTTGCTGGGGTGAACCTAATAGCGAGGATTTTAGATCCAATGAGTTGATCGTTGTAATTCCAGGGTTGGGAGGCGTGATAGATGTTTACAAAACATTCGCAGAACATCTTCATAAATCTACCAATCTACCAATCTTCCAGTGTGGGTTATAGGTAAGTATTGTATATTATACTGGGGTTATAGAGCGCTTTGTAGCTGCAAGACGAAGAATTGGAATCAAGTACCGTACCTATAAGAAAAAAAAGTCATCATCATCATCATCATCATCATCATATCATATCCACTTCCTATGTGGAGCATATGGATTCCAAAAACTACCTCCAAGCCAAGCGATCGGCGGCCAGTTCCCGCGCATCCTCCCAGGTCAGGTCCACGTCTCGCAGCTCTAACGCAACCTGCCGAAGGATTGTCAACAGCGGACGTCCAGGACGCCGAGAACCTGATGCCTTGTAAAATAGGCAGTCATGGTTAAGGCTCTCGGGAGGTATACGTAGTATTTTGCCTGGCCAGCCGAAACGCCTACTCCGGATGACAGTAGATACCAAGGGTTGCTGCGTCCGTCGCCTCGCGGCTGCATCGGCAGTTTGCGTCAGAGCTGAGGGACGTGGACCTGACTTGGAGGCAGTTTGTGGAATCCATATGCTCCACATAGGAAACGAATATGGTTTGAATGATGATTTGTTAAATTAAAAGTAAAGCTCAATGTTTGTAGCACTCACTTTGTAGTTTTCCATAATTATGAAATTAAACAACTTTTGTTTTAAACTACTTTTTTTAAAGTAAACAAAAGTCGTTTAATTTTATCAAAGTAATGCAGCTATAAGAAAATATTTGCGGCATCCGGAGCGTAAAGGCTTAATACGCTGGACTTACTTTACGAAGTTTGATAGTTGTAAATAATACATAATTTTAAAATAATATTATGTGGGGGGATGATGGGTAATTAGAAGAAAATTATTTTTTCTTGTAAAAATAATTTTTCAAGCTTTAAAGATAGACGCGTACTGAGAACTATGTATTATATGAGCGCGATGTATTATATTGAATTTAGAATTATATTTTATGTATTTTACAATTTTTTTGAGCAAGTATTGTGAACTTTTATTTTTTAATTGAACATGTATTTATGCACCTACTGACGAGTTGCAGTAGGCAACTCAGTAGGACATGTATTGTTCTTTAGATTATGTATATATTGAAATAATAAAAAAAAAGTAAATAATGGAAATAAAAAAATATGTACATTGCTAAAATACTGTTATTTTTAGGTCACGGTGGACACGAAGATGTAGAAGATGTAAATCCTGGACCACTGAGAGGAAACGAACATCTCTTCAATCTGCGAGCCGTTTTACAGCAGAAGAAAGAGTTCTTCCTGAATATCGTGGATCCAGCAGCCAGAGTTCACTTAGTGGGACATTCTTTAGGAGGATGGATGTCCATGGAGCTTCTCAAGACACCAGAAATCGACCAGAAGATAGCGTCCGTCACGCTTCTTCATCCAGCACTTGAGAACCTGGTCACAACATCGCGAGGAATACTGTGGGACAAATATCTCAGATACATCATTTGGTTCCTGCATTTTATCATCTTTGCATTCGATAGCCTTTCGCTAAGCATTCGAAAATTCATCCTGACTAAGTTCTTATACTACGAATTTAAAATAGTGCCGTATAATCTGGAAGAATTTACACAAATATTGAGGCCTAGTACTTTTGAAAAGTTTGTCCACATGCTTTACGATATGCTTGATATAGTTACAGACTTCAATGTAGATAATTTAAGCAGGAATAAAAGTAGGCTGTTTATAATTTATGAAGAAAATGATAGCTGGGTACCTGGGAAAGTATTTCGAGGATACAAACGGGATATTGCTGATCTTAATATTGTAGCTGTTCCACATAGACATGAATTTCCCCTTTTCACGTCGATTGAGTTATCCGAAATTACAGAAAAAAACATAAAGAAATACATGAAGTCGTAATCTTCTCAAAATATAATCATGGATGTCTTATTTTACATTTACAAGCTATTATACCTTCGAACGAGAGACTTTCCATACTAGAAAAATACTACTGTGTCTGAGGTGTCTAGTTACCCACTACGTCACTCACTACGTCATCAATAGGCATCTACGTCATCAATAGACATCTACGTCACACGTTTCCTGTATTGGCCTAAGTGCCGGAGTCTTTAGACGGTGGAATTTGATAATAAGTGGTGTTATGAAATTAACCCTAGGGAGCGTTTATTTGAGAAAATTTGTATGGAAACGCCCCTTCTAGTTAATTCTTGTTCGAAGTATGTATTGATGGTTTCATTTTTCTCAAAATATTTTTCTCGATAGATAAACGTTTATTATAAAATAAATTTAAAAAGTTTGAGGATGAAGGAATTTATTTATTTATTTAAAATATTTGCCTAAAAACTTACATTACAGGGGACCCATTTCGTAAATTTTATGGATTATTGAATAGAAACCATAAAAACATAGAGACTCATAGACCTTTAGCATATTATGAATGGAGATATTCGTCAAAATTTTTACATGTACATAAACGTTATGTTACTTGGGATCATTTCCCTTTGCACATATATTATGTCACTTAGTAACTTTTTCCTTTCCACTGTCATTTCACTACCTCCCCGCACTACACACCAACCACCTTCTAATAGAATTTGCACTGAGTAAATTATTATTAAGTTTTCTTCTTAACGCAACCTCTCGGGTGTGGATGGACTAGGTAAGCCAAGCATGTCATAATAATTATAGCCCTGGATCTCATGTTTGGACAGGTTCACATCTGATCTCACTATGACACGCACGCCATAGACGAAGTGCGACGTCTCCTGCCCGCACGACGCCACGCGTCATATTAGTTGCATTTTGAATGTGCTATGCCGATTGCGTGATTTATTTGTACAAAATACTTTGCACTCCCAATTGAGTTACAAAACTCATTCTGGGACAGATATTAGAAAAAGAAAGACTAAATATTACAATACTTCAGATTACAGAGTTAACAATGCTAAATCTAAAAATACAATAATCACAAAAGGAACAATAATCACAAAAGGAACAATAATCACAAAAGGAACAAAAGGAACAATATAGAAAAATTAGCCATTATCATTATTAATAAAAATATTTAAAAAGTAGTCTTTTAGTGCTTTGTTTTGGGATTTCGCCGTCTTTTGATTTTGAATTTCGTTTGGTAGTTTATTGAATTGAGTGCGGGCAATGCTTTCTAAAGATTTTACGCCAAATTTAGTTGAATGAGATTTCGACACGTATAGTTTTTTAGAGTTTCGTGTGTTATGGCTGTGGATATCGTAATTTACTTTAGATTAGTGTGAACCGAAGAATTTATGATATTCAAAATAGTATTAGTGATATCATGCAATGGAATAGTTTAGAACGGAAGTATTTTTAACTCAATGTTTGTATTTTTGTTTGTCGATAAATATCTTTGACATGTGAATCTCTTGGGATACCAAGGATGTTTCTTAGAGCTCTGTTCTGAATGACTTGTACCTCAGAGATTAGTTAAAGAGACGTACTAAGGCTATAAAAAATCGTTTTTCGCCGTATACTTATTACATGGGACTACGTAAGCGACGCAGTAAGATACGTGTATTAATTTCAAGGCGTCTATTGATGTAAGTATCGCCTAAAATAGAAAAAAGTACACAGCCACTTCTCTGGTTCTACACATCAACTATATACATATACATATTATATATTCAGCACGACCCTTCTTGTGCGCTTTAATTAAAATAAACATTTGTGCTCTTTTTAATGTACTCAAACATTTCAATTTCGGAGTGCTTTCAAATAGTTTGCAGTCCATCCGTTTTTATAAGCTCTGTTTTTTAATATTTTTTTAGAAGGAATCTTTTGAATTTTAGTTTTTATATTTTTAAGATTCACCATTTACACAAAAAAAAAACGTAATTTAAAAATATAGGACATTTCTCTATTCCCCAGAGTTGTATGTGTTATATAATTACTAATTGTTTTTATTTGGCTTATTACCTACGCCATTTCCAAACATTGTGAAGTTTTTAGGCAAATCTGGAATATCATCTGGCAAACATTTCGACGCCTCCTACGTATAATATCGTAACCCACACAAATCGTCGATTTTGAGTTTTTGGTGGTCTGTATTTAACTATATCTTTAATTCTACCAAAACACTTTAATTCTACTAAAAACAAAAAAAATATTTTGCCAGTAATAAGGGCTTTTTTGGGGCGTAATTTGTCGTATCTACGACCAATGCATATGAACGAAAATATTTTCAAATGCTCCTCCTACAAAATCGCATTTTGTGGGTTACGATATTATACGTAGGAGGCGTCGAGGCGTACATTTCTAACGCTGGCTAAGGCCAGAGGGTACCTAAGGTGCAGTTGACGTCAGAACTGCGGAATGCGGACCTGGGCTGGGACCACCAATAACCACCAATAACTGTCGTTAAAATATTGATTTATTTTAATCATTTTACACAATGCCGGGATTATCATTGCTGAAAAGCAATATCTTCCAACCAACCAGAAACAGAAAGGCGTGAGTGGGTCAAGTTTACAAACGTTATTCACAGCTATTAGATTGGTGTTATATCGCATTTATGACGCGTATACGACGTCAAACGGTAAATAATCAAATAGGTTTTAATAATTAACGACATACGTGAATTACCTATACCTACGAGTAGTTTACCGACACTTTTTGGTGATCCCTGCCCTGATTTCGGAAGACGCACGGAATCTGGGGGCTGATCGCTTAGCTTAGGGGATAGTTTGAGGAACCCATATGCTCCACATAGGAAACCGATATGGAAGGATGAATATTATATTTTTATAAATTCTAAGATACTTTTTTTGTTTATAAAATTAATATTTTATACCTTATTTGCATCTTAGGTGCACACGGCACTGCAATATTTCACCATGCACACTGTATCTTATTCATCTTTACACTAACGTAAGATGATTTGTTTTACGTTCCAGTGCCAGTCCAAGGTATCACAAATGAAATATTTATATATAAATAAACTTTTGATGAGGTGAGGCAACGGACACAGCAACCCTTGGTATCTACTGTCATCCAGCGAAGGCGTTTCGGCTGGTTAGGCTATAAACTACGTATGCCTCCCAGGAGCCTTAACCATACTTGCCTATTTTACAAGGCATCAGGTTCTCGGGGGCATCCTGGTCGTCCACTGTTGACAATTTGTCGGCAGTTTGCGTCAGAGCTGCGGGACGTGGACTTGACTTGGGAGGATACACGGGAGCTGGCGGCCGATCGCTTGGCCTGGATGCAGTTTGTGGATTCCATATGTTCCACATAGGGAGGCGGATATGGTATATAATGATGGTAAACTTTTCGATATGACCTTAATCGGTATACGAACACGTGACCTCGATCATGGTTACACCCAATGCGCTAATGTAAATAAATTGAAAATATGAACACAAAATGGAAATAAAATTATCAAATAAAATTTTGTTGGGGGAAACCCGCCCAAAACCGGGTACCTGGGTAAAACTGGTAACCATAGCTAGTTGCAGTAAATTAAGTTGAATTCTACTACCACAGCGCGTTATCGTCGGCGCCATTTGCATTTAGTTTGTCAACAAATCGACGCCTTCCTACGTATAAATATTCGTAACCCACAAAATGCGATTTTACGAGGAGGAGGAGAATTTTTGAAAATATTTTCACAACGACAAAATACGCCCCCAAAGAGCCCTTATTATTGGCAATTTTTATTTTTTTTGTTTGGTAGAACGGTGGTGGCCCAGTGGGTAGCGTCGCGGTCTCTGAGATCCAGAGATCGTCGGTTTCGAATCCCCACTTCGACACGACTTCGAATCCTATTTCCAAGCCCAATTTTCTTTAGTTTTGGGTGTGTTTGATCTAATTTTCGGAATATTTAAAATTACCTGTGGATTCAACCACAACAAGGTCAGTGGCAAAATTCATATTTGTTTATCGTAGTTTTCTTCTATGCCTGAAAATTGTCAGAAGCATGAGAAGTGACAATACTCAGTATGGTATTTTTTAGGTTATTATTTTTCTGACTCACGTACGTAAAACCGTTTGGGGTAAAACCAGTTTCCCCGTTTTGGACATATATTTCAGAATTTCACTAGGGAACTAATAGATAATAAGTAAATGTTTTTAAAAATAATTTTAGCAGCATTGTGACAGTATGATGACTTGGAGAAGTTTATCTGGCGAAAATTAAGATGCCATAAATGTTAGACCTGGGTAAAATCGGGTATAGCACCGGTTTCACCCAGGTACTGGGGTAAAATCATAAATTCATAGCGTTCGGCAGTTTTTATTTCATTTGTTATTTTACTATCGTAGTATTTATTTTTTGTACTTTTTGAATACCTAAGATACCATTCTAATAAAGCAAATAAAAATTAATATTTTTTTCTACTTATTAATGTGAGCTCTACTACGGGTTCTATCCTAAAGATACCCTGTTTTGGACGTGTTCCACCCCTACCTACTTATAATTAAATATTAATATTATATTAAAACATGGAATTTTCATGAATAGTTTTATTACATCCTCGTAATTTCCAACATTACATTATCTTTCAAAAGTTTATAGATTATAAACATACAAAATCCCTTTGTTAAACATTTTTCCCCGATTTTTTTTAAACAAACACTTCATTCCACAAAATTTGATTGTTTTTTATAAAATGGGTTTAGTAGATATTTATTGCAAAAAAAAAACTCATAAAAAATTATTCTAAGAGAATTT